>PISX010001570.1:164561-191022 GCA_004024625.1 Mellivora capensis | reverse complement strand
GGGGTTGGGGGGTAGGAAAAGAAAAAATGAAAGAAAATGGGATCGGGAGGGAAACAAACCATAAAAGACTCAATCTCAAAAAACAGACTGAGGGTTGCTGGGGGGAGTAGGGACGGGAGAGGGGGGTGGGGATATGGACATTGGGGAGGGTATGTGCTATGGTGAGTGCTGTGAAATGTGTAAAAACCTGGCGAGTCACAGATCTGTACCCCTGGGGATAAAAATAAAATAAAAGTCAGTTGGCCAATATTAAAAAAAAAAAAAAAAAAAGAAGAAGATATGGTCCATATATACAATGGAATATTATGCCTCCATCAGAAAAGATGAATACCCAACTTTTGTTTCAACATGGATGTGTCTGGAGGAGATTTTGCTGAGTGAAATAAGTCAAGCAGTCAATTATCATATGGTTTAACTTACTTATGGAGCATAAGGAATAACATGGAGGACATTAGGAGAAGGAAAGGAAAAGTGAATTGGGGGAAATCGGAGGGGGAGATAAACCATGAGAGCCTGTGGATTCTGAGAAACAAACTGAGGGTTTTGGAGGGGAGGAGAGGAGGGGGATAGGTGAGCCTTGTGGTGGATATTAAGGAGGGCACATATTGCATGGAGCATTGGGTGTGGTACATTAACAATGAATCTTGGAATACTGAAAAAGTTTTTTAAAAAAATTAGTAGGACAATTTAAGTGTGACAGATGCAGAATCACTGAAGAATAAACGGGATGGTATTTCCTAACTGGCTAGGAAATTGTCACTGTGAGTGAATGGGTGAGTGATATATTAACTAGTAATATGTTTTATTATTAATTTTTTATTTTTATTACTATTAATTAATTTATTATTAATTATAATTTTTACTAATAATGTGTTTTAATTACTGTGACTTCTTTGACCAGTAGAAACTTATTCACGTGATTTCTTTAGGTCTTTATACATGATCAAATTAATCTTTCCATCATTTTTACTTACTAATGTAACAAGAAGTTATATAATCAATTTGTACATTTCCTGGAATATACCACTGATATACCAATGACCCAGACCTGGAATCTACCATTTCCCCAGTTGCTCTGGTTTCCTTTTGGCGGAAAATTATGTCTAGAAACCACAATCTGGGCCCTCGAAAAATTTATTGTTACTGGGCTGGTCACTGTTCCTACAGGCTTAGAGCAGACACAGCTAGAAATGGTTTTTTAACAAAAATATATCTTAGTTCATACTTATAACTTCAGTCCAAAATTCTGGATTTACTGACCTTATATCTAGATATACTTTCTCTCATGCCAAAAATCCTGGTTCTTAAAGCAAAAATTACCCATTTGCTTTATCCAACACTGTATACTCAATCTCAAAATAACCACTATGATAAATTGAAAACACTCAACATTTTTCCATTTTGTTCTCAGTATATTCTCTAATGATGTATGATAAGATCATTCTGCCTTACAGTTTTTTAGAATAGTTCCTACTGACGTAGTTATGTCACCAACTAGATAAAAATTTAAGCTCATTTGTTTTACTCTATTTTTATTTAAGTTTTATAATTACCTAAAATACTTATATATCTTCTCTGGAGAAAGGACTCCAAATCTACAAAACATGGTACAGCCTAGGAATTCTAACTTCTACCCACTCTGTCCACCTTAACGCTACCTTTATCAATATTAATATTTGTAATTTTATGTTTTATTCTTCCATTATTTTATTTTAGTGTAAACAAATGTGTTTATGCATATAAGTAACAGCACTCTGCATATTTTATTTTACTTTGTTTTTTCACTTAATACATCCTGGAGATAAGATTTCATATTTATTGGTATTTATTTGATAAATATACCAAGTACCATTTATATTTATTGATATGTCCAATATTTGGGCTTCACTTCTGTCATATTATTTTATAGATATACACTTTCATATATATGTATATTTGTATTTTGTATATATATTTTTTATTATGTGATTTATTCTTCTCTCTCTCTCACAGTACACCTTTTAGAACTTAGAAAGTTTGCAGTTTTGTTCTAACAGTTTACAGTTTGGGATTTTTTAAAGATTTTATTTATTTATTTGAGAGACAGTGAGTGAGACAGAGAGCACAAGTAGAAGAGGCACAGTGAGAGGGAGAAGCAGACTCCCCTCTGAGCAGGGGGAATACTTTGGGATTTTTTTAAATTGGAATCACACTGGATACACAACTTAAATTGTAGAGAATTGATTTAATTATAATACAGTCTTCTAGTCTCTGTGATCATCATTTATCCATTTATTCATGTTTTATTTTAATTTATTCAGCAAAACGTTAGATTTTCCTAAGTTCTTAAACAATACTTCATAGATTTCTTCCATAGCATTTTATTGCTGCTGATGCTATTATAAATGAAATACTTATAATTGGCTATTTTTAAATATGTAAGCTATTGATTTTTCTTTGTTGATCTTGCATTTTATCTTGCTGGACTTTCCTATTAGTGCTAAATTTAATTAAATTTCTTATTTTGAGATAACTTTAAGTTCACATACAATTGTAAAGAATAATAGAGAGATCCCCATATTATCTTTTTAATCAATTTCCTACCAGGAAAACATCTAAAATTCTAACAGATAACATGTTTGCAGTTTAACTACATACTTGCAAAATCTATTCTTGTTAGAATTCTTTATCAGTGTCTAGTATATATTTTATGATCTAAAATAATTACAATTTATTAAGTTTTCTCAGCACACTCTTTCTAAGTATTGACTGAGAATTTCAAATTTTAAATTATATAAACTAAAATGTAAACAGTGAAAACCCTTGCAGAACACAAAGGTTCTGTATACTTAAACTTTATTTGTATATACTTAAACTTACTTTGTGTTCTGCAGAACAACTTGCTGTTGTTCTGAAATAACCAAAGCCAAACAAAGCACTTGACAGTTAGCCAGGGACTTCGTAATGTCTGAAGTATAGAGACTGTGTTATGGGTCTATTCTTAAATTCTTTTTTTTTTTTTTTAGATTTTTATTTATTCATTTGACAGACAGAGAGATCACAAGTAGGCAGGAGGCAGGCAGAGAGAGAGGACGAAGCAGGATCTCCACGGAGCAGAGAGCCCGATGTGGGGCTCGATCCCAGGACCCTGAGATCATGACCTGAGCCGAAGGCAGAGGCTTTAACCCACTGAGCCACCCAGGCACCCCTATTCTTAAATTCTTAAATAAAATATTCTTCATGATGCATATGTTATCTGTTCATCAAAAGTCATGGTGTACAGAAATGATTGGAAAACCTTCTAAGAGCGGTTTGATTTCTGCTCATCTCTAATAGGCAAATACCCCTTGCAACCACAAAGATTCAAAAGACAGCTAAAAGTATCACTTTCTTATTGACTTGGTAAGCTGAGGTATATGGAACTTGAGGCCATAATTTCCTATCTTAACAGCTACCCTTTCTTTCTCAAAAATGACACACTGAGGGGCGCCTGGGTGGCTCAGTGGGCTAAAGCCTCTGCCTTCGGCTCAGGTCATGATCTCAGGGTCCTGGGATCGAGCCCCACATCGGGCTCTCTGCTCAGTGGGGAGCCTGCTTCCCCCTCTCTCTCTGCCTGCCTCTCTGCCTACTTGTGATCTCTGTCAAATAAATAAAATCTTTAAAAAAAAATGACACATTGACAATATATATGCTAAATTCATGGAGATGTGAATGGAATATATAAACCGTGTACTGAACTCATTAGGCTTTCCAGACTTTTGCTTTCATTTAGAAGGAAAAGTACAAGTGTATTATTACTATTCATTTCAGGCATTATTGGTACATTTAAATTAAAAGTATAAATTAGCATAAATTATTTAGCAATCAAAAATAAAAGAGTGCCATTTGGTTGGAACCTTTCAACAGTTTCTCCTTCAACAATCATCCCCATTTCGTAGATTTCAATTCTGGTATGACAACATACAAAATGAATAGGAAGGAAAATTCTATTTATATTTTTCACCATAAGAAATTTCATAAGACAAAGACTTTGGAAATAGATGAAATAAAAAGCTTATTTCAATTATACCTACAATGTTGAGACATTTGTATATACTTAAACTTACTTGAATAAAAAACAGAAGGATTCATTTATTTTATTTTTAAAGATTGCATTTATTTATTTGAGAGAAAGAGAAAGCACGAGCAGTAGGAAGGGCAGAGGGAGGAGGACTGAGCAGGGATCAGGGGCTGGATCCTAGGACCTTGAGATCATGACCCAAGATGAAGTCAGATGCTTATCTGACAGAGCCACACAGGTGCTGCCAGAAGGATTTTTTTTTAAAGTATCACTCAAGGGACGCCTGGGTGGCTCAGTTGGTTAAGTGGCTGCCTTCGGCTCAGGTCATGATCCTAGCGTCCTGGGATCGAGTCCTGAATCGGGCTCCTTGCTCAGCAGGGAGCCTGCTTCTCCCTCTGCCTCTGTCTGCCACTCTGTCTGCCTGTGCTCTCTCTCTCTCTCTGACAAAAAAATAAAAAAATTAAAGAAATTTTAAAAAAAAAGTATCGCTCAAACTCTCTGCATGTTTCTCTATGGTCCCTGCACTGGAGAGTTTTTTAAATCATGTGCAGAGTAAGGAAGCTATTAATATCTAATAATTAACCCTACATATGTATTTTTTTCATAGACTCACATATTATCAACAAAAATACAAGTTATATATTTGTTCAATAGTATGTGCATACTCATGATTTATATTCATTATTTCTATTCTCTATTCAAACCATATTTGTTAAAAGTAACAAATATGGTTTTGCCTGTCTTACAAAAATAAAATATAGAAAATATTTTTAAATTCTATCAGAGTTTACTTTAATCCTCAGTCATGCTAACTTTTTCTGTAATTTCTGTGTCAGCATTGTTTAGTAAAGATATAATGTGAATCACAGATGTAAAATTTTTTAGTATCCATTTTTTAAGCTTGAAAAAAATTTAAAAATAATGTCAATATATTTTTAATTCAATATATCCAAACTATAATCATTTTTATATTTAATATTTAATAAAAAAGAAATAAATATTTTATATTTAATAAATAAATAATAAATGACCATTTAATAAAGATTTAATAAATAATAAAAATAATAAATAATAAAAACTTATCACTTCAGTATTTTATATCCTTCATTTTTCATGCTAATTCTAAAATTAGTTGTATACTTGGAACCTTTGGTATATCTCACTTCAGGCTAGACTCACTTCAAGTGCCAATAGCCACATATGACTAGCTCCCATACTGGACAAGTTGAGATGGGTCAGGTCATTTTGCATTTTACAGTTTATGAATAGACTCTACAAATTTTAAGGTGGAGAAGGTGCCACTATTGCCTCAAAAATAAATTGCCCTCTAGTACATGCCTGTTATAAGATACAGAATTATTAAGGCACATCTAACTTGATTATACCTAAGGGAAATGGGTATAAGTCAGCTGAGAGATCAACAATGTATATGCAGGCATAAACCAACAGTACAAAATTGCCTACCACTTGGTACCATTCTTAGAATCACACTTTCAGCCATAGCTTTTTCTTTCCTCTCTCTCTCTCATTAAACTTTTGTTTTAATGGATCTCAAATTCTTTGACAGAATTTTGGTTAAGTTGTTTCCATTAAAAAGTAGATTTTAAAAACTAAGAACTTAGGGGCACCTGGGTGGCTCAGTGGGTTAGAGCCTCTGCCTTCGGCTCAGGTCATGATCCCAAGGTCCTGGGATCGAGCCCCGCGTCAGGCTCTCTGCTCAGCAGGGAGCTGGCTTCCCTTCCTCTCTCTCTGCCTGCCTCTGCCTACTTGTGATCTCTGTTAAATAAATAAATAAAATCTTTAAAAAAAAATAAAAATAAAAACTAAGAACTTAAAACTTTCACACATACACACAAAAACAAATAGTCCACAAAACATTCTCCTTTCCTTCTGAAGGTTTTATAATGCACTGTTACCACTAACCAGTCTTTTACTCTTAAACTTAAATGGCCAACTGACATAAACAGTTCTGAGACCATTCTTCCACCACTGATTAAGACTGGGTGGCAGGTATTGGGGAAAATATTCCTTTAGCCTTCTGAGCTTTCTGGGCCAACTTGGTGACCTTGCCAGCTCCAGCTGCCTTCTTGTCCCCTGCTTTGATGACACTCACAGCACCCACAGTCTGTCTCATGTCACAAACAATAAAACAGCCCAGAGGAGAATAGTCAGAGAAGCTCTCAACATATTAGGCTTGCCGGGAACCATGGCAGCATCACCAGATTTCAAGAACTTGGGACCATCTTCCAGCTTTTTTCCAGAACAACTATCTATCTTCTCCTTCAGTTCAGCAAACTTGCAAGCAATATGATCTGTGTGACAATCCAGCACAGGTACATACCCAGCACTGGTCTGGCTTGGATGGTTCAGAATAACTATCTGAGCCATGAAGGCAAATACTTCCATTGGTGGGTATTGGTACTTCCATTTTTGCTGCCACCAACCACATTGCCACAACAAACATCTTTGACAGATACATTCTTGACATTGAAGTCCATGCTGTCCCCAGAAAGAGCCTCACTCAAAGTTTCACGGTGCATTTCAACAGACTTTACTTCAGTTGTAACATTGACTGGAGCAAAGGTGACCACCATTCCAGGTTTAAGAACAGCAGTCTCCACTCATCCGAGAGGGACAGTACCAATTTTGTACTAATTTTGTAGGTGTCCTGGAGGGGTAGATACAAGGGATTATCAGTTGGATAAGTTGGTGTCAGAGTGCAATCTAATTTTGTAGGTGTCCTGGAGGGGTAGATACAAGGGATTATCAGTTGGATAAGTTGGTGTCAGAGTGCAATCCAGAGCTTCAAGCAGTGTGGTTCCACTGGCATTCCCATCTTTATGGTTGACCTTCCATCCCCCAAACCAAGACATATTAGCACTTGGCTCCAGCATGTTGTCACCATTCCAACCAGAAATTGGCACAAATGCTACTGTGTTGGGGTTGTAGCCAATTTTCTTAATGTAGGTGCTGACTTCCTTAATAATTTCCTTGTATCTCTTCTGGCTGTAGGGTGACCCAGTAGAATATGTTTTTTTAATACCAGCAATTAGTTGTTTTATACCCAATGTATAAGCCAAAAGGGCATGCTCATTGGTCTGCCCATTCTTGGAGACACCTGCTTCAAATTCGTCAATACCAGCAGCTACAATCGGGACAGCAAAGTCAGCCTGAGATGTGCCTGTCATCATGTTTTTGATAGAGTCTCTGTGTCCTGGGCCATCAATGATGGTCACATAATACTTGCTGGTCTCGAATTTCCACAGGGAGATATCAATGGTGACACCATGTTCAGGTTCAGTTTCAGTTTATCCAAGACCCAGGAAAACTTAGTGAAGCCTTTTCCCTCTCAGAAACCTCCTTCTCAAATTTTTCCATAGTTCTTTTGTTGATCCCACCACATTTATAGATCAGATGACCAGTAGTGTTAGAATTGCCCAAATCTACTTGTCCAATGACAATGATGTTGTTGTGAGTCTTTCCCTTTCCCATTTTGGCTTAGGTTTAACAGTGGTTTTCACAACACCTGTGTTCTGGTGGCAGACCCATTTTGAAAAAACAGCTATAGCTTTTTGTCTGTTTGTTGTTGTCCACTTCAGAAAAGACACAGTATGGAAAAAGGGGGGGAAAACCCTTCTATCTGAAAATCTTTAAATTTTTAAAAATAAAAAGTTTTTATTTTTATAATATATATTTATATTATATATAATATAAATATATATTTTTATAATATATATTTATATTATATATAATATAATTATAATAGACTTTAGGAAAGTCTATTGCAAAAGCAATCAAAAGTTAGCAAACTTTGCTTTTTTTGTAAAGGGCCATAGCGTAATATTTTAGGCTTTGCGGGCCATATAGTCTTTGTCATACCTATTAAACTCTGCCATTGTAGTGGGGGAAAAACAAAGATACTATGTAAACAAATGGATGTACCTGTGATTCAATAAAACAATTTACAAAAACAGATGGTAGGACCACAATTTGTAACCCTTGGTCTAGACTACTTTCCTTTCAAGTAAAAGAAAACCAGGTCAAACCTGTTGAATATTTATTGACAGTAACAACAACAACAACAAAATCTTAGTGGAAATGTTCAAAAGATGTTATCAGGTACCCATTTTTTCTCCACTTCTCGGCCATTAGCATCTTCAGATTTAAATGCCTTTACTGCTCATGATCTCAGAAGGAAAGAAAGTAACTCTCTCTAGCAACTATATCAATTTCTGAAAAAATATTGAGGCCTCTCTTTTTTTTTAAAGATTTTATTTATTTATTTGATAGAGATTACAAGTAGGCAGAGAGAGAGGAGGATGCAGGCTCCCTGCTGAGCAGAGAGCCTGATGTGGGGCTCGATCCCAGGACCCTGGAATCATGACCTGAGCTGAGGGGAGAGGCTTTAACCCACTGAGCCACCCAGGTGCCCCTAATGAGGCCTTTCTTAAGCCATTTTCCCATCCTTGGATCAATTGATGTTCCCAGTGGAAGGTGGTCTCTTAATGGTCAACACAGCTCCCATTTCCACACACATAAAATCAGAAATGAGAGGAGAGGTAGGCAGAAAATAAGAGGGAAAAAAGGAATAATTTATGAAAAAGAAGGAAAGAAATGGAGTGCAGATACAAAGATACTCACCAATGGCATCATATTTCAGCATATTATCACTCCTGATGCATTAATTCCAGTGAAAAACAGAATACTAAAAGCAACAAGGACTTTTTCATCTGAGAGGATCAGACACTGGGGAGGGATGGGGGACAAAACCAGATTCTAGATATAATGATGGCCTCATGTTAAGTAGAAGACAATATGTAGAGATTATAACAAAGACATTCAGTGATCCAGACTGAGGGAAAACGCCAGAGACTGAGGATTTCTTTCTTTTTTTTTTTTTTAAGATTTTATTTATTTATTTGACAGACAAGTAGGCAGAGACAGAGAGGAGGAAGCAGGCTCCCTGCTGAGCAGAGAGCCCAATGCGGGTCTCGGATCCCAGGACTCTGGGGTCATGACCTGAGCCGAAGGCAGAGGCTTTAACCCACTGAGCCACCCAGGTGCCCCAAGAATAAGGATTTCTAATAGGCAAGTCAATCACTGCGCCATACAATCTGAATCAAAGGAAGGTATCCTGACAGAGGTCACTGGCATTCAAGGAAGGCAGTCCTGCCTCACTGCATTTGGGTTACCATTTTAGTTTCTAAAATACTGCAGATATCAGAGACAGAAAGAATGATGGATATTGGATTTCAACCTAAAAAGCACAATGATCTGAGCTGATGCTGAGAGGTGGTACTCTGCTACTAATGAATACCTGACTGTTGGTCTGGAGTTCCTTCAACTCCCCTACCCAAGATCAGGATTTTCCTAGAACATGAAAAAAAAGCTGAGTCTGAAACTGAAGATCAGTTCTTAAGCAGCTTATTTCCACACAGAAATTGATTGATTGATTGATTTGTCAGAGAGAGAGAGAGAGCACCAGCAAGGGGAACAGCAGGCAGAGAAAGAAGCAGGCTCCCTTCTGAGCAAGGAGCCAGATATGGGAGTGACCTGAGCCAAAGGCAGATGTTTAACCAACTGAGCCACTCAGGCATTCCATTCACACAGAAATAAGATGCGGAAACTGAGCAGAGTCCTAAGAACAAAGGATATTTTTAAGGATTATAAGGAAAGTTCTCGTTCTTTAAGATGGTTGGGGGTTTTGTTTTTAATTATAATTTGAGTTCAACAGGCAATGAAAAATAATGCTTGCATATGATTTGAGAAATTCAATAAAATCTTTTAGTTCATCATTAAAAGTAATATTTAAATGTTTCTTATGACATATTTCTAGGACATACTCTAATACATAATTAAAATGGAAACAATTTCCTCTGGTATGAAGCTGAGAAAATAAAGCTTCGGTATGATAGAAAAAAAGTTTCTATTTAATAATATGTGATAATATTAATAAGTAATAATTTATAATACGGTTAACAGCTAAGAGTTGCTATAACAGAGAGATCCCAAAATATTGTGGCTTCAATGTGATAGCAATTTATTTTTCTTTAATATGACAACCCAGAGTGGGGTGGTCTAGCAGCTCTGGTCACCGAGTTTACGTAGGTTCCCAGGCTGTCAGGGCAGCTCAGCCAACTTTAGTTTCCGTCTCTTTGTTCAAGAAGACTGCTCAGTTCTTAACATTTCCCAGTCAGGGGAAGCCAGAAATAAGAAAAAGAAAAAGAAGCAGCAGCAACTGCAGCAGCTGGGGTGGGGGGTGGGGAGGGTGGAGAGAGGGAAGGGTAAGCAAGCAGTGTCTTAAGAAGAAAGTGGTATAGAAGTATCACATATCTTCTCCAATCATCTTACTGATAAGAAATTAGTTATATGGTCATACCTACCTTAGTAGATTCAGAGAAGCTGGAATGGGTCTGAGTCTATTAAATAAGAAAGGAGATTGGACCCAAGTGTCTATCAACAGAGGAATGGAGAAGAAGATGTGGTATATATATACAATGGAATAATATTCAGCCATTAAAAGGAGTGAAATCTTGCCATTTGCAAGGACATGGATGGAGCTAGAAAGTATTATGCGAAGCAAAACAAATCAGAGAAAGACAAATACCATATGATTTCACTCATGTGTAGAAAAAGAAAACAAATGATCAAAGGGGAATAAAAGAAAAAGAGAGAGAGAGAGACAAACCAAGAAACAGACTCTTAACTATACAGAACAAACTGAAAGTTACTGTTAGGGAGGTGATCAGGGGATAGGTGAGACAGGTGATGGGAATTTAAGAAGGCACTTGTGATAAGCACTGGGTGATGTATGGAATTGCCGAATCACTATACTGCACACATGAAACTAACATAACACTGTATACTAACTATACTGGAATTAAAAATAAATAAATAAGCACACATATCTTTAAAAAACAAGAGAGATAGGAGACGGGATATTGGAGCTTGAGCTCCAACCCCTATCATTCATGCCTTTAACTAGCATTAAGTAATTGCTTAATGGGATTAATTATCACTCAAACAAAAAAAATTCTTTTTTTTTTAAAGAATCATTTACTTACATTAGAGAGAGGGAGAGAGAGAGGGGGGTGTGGGGTAGAGGCGGAGGACAGAGAAGAAAAGAAGTAGACTGTGCTGAGCACAGAGCCGCACACAGAGCTTCACCTCATGACCCTGAGATCACAACCCAAGCAGAAACCAAGACTTAAGGGCTTAACTGAATGCACCACCTGGGCACCTCCCCCCAAAAATGATTTTTAAAAATAGAACACAGCCACTGCTCTTGAGAAACACACAGTGTACCGAGGATGTCCATGGAAACAATTTTAGCAGAGTAATTGTGCTATATTGGAGTATGTTTATTAGGTTCTCTGAGCACAGAGGAAAAAAACACTACTGTCCACATAAGAAAGTTAACAAAAAGTTCATAATGGAGGGAGTGTTTGAGCTTAATCTATTTAAAAGATTATGAGGTCACCAGGTAACATAAGAAAGTACTTTGGTCATCAAAGCCTTGGCATAATGTAATGGCCTTGGGCGATGGCAAGTAGCCTTGTATGAGCAGATCTATTCAAAGTGCGTGTGTGTGTGTGTGTGTGTGTACATGCACATGCATGCACGTGGATATAGGTTTGTATTAGGACAGAGTAGTGAAGTGGGGGAATAAGAGAAGATAAGTTAAGAAAGGTACAGAGGGTCCTTGTAAGGAGTTCGGAATTGATTATGAAGCCATTGAAGGATTTTAGGCAGAGCAGTGATGAGGTAGACTGGCATATCAGAAATTTCATTTTGGTTGAAGTCTCCTCTTCTAAGGGCCACAAGGGAAGAAACATTCTTCATTTTAATTAAAAAAAACATTTATTGAACACTGTCTTTGTGCCAGACCTATTCTCTGTCCTCCTACTAAAAGCCAATTTTCAGAAAAATCGAAGATAAAGGAATCAATTTTGTTGCCTGGAGACATTTCCCATTTTGAAAATTTCTCTCTTAGGACACAACTTAGTCTTTAAAAGACAGAAAAGACGAGGAAAATACAGTTTTTCATTTACAGTGGTCTCCATTTTCATCCCCACTGGGTTCAAACAGCAGGTTTCTCAGGCTCTTAGGTAAAACACAAACAAAAACCCTCCTAGCAAGTTTACCCCTGTAGGTTACAGATATAACTGGGTTCCAGAGGTGAGCGAAGTTTCGAAACAATGAGTAAAAGCATCATATCTCTTCAGGCAGTTGGCTCATCACCCACAAGTGCAGCCCTGAATTTTATGGGTGGATCTCATCTTATTTACATGCGACCACAGAGGAAATAACACAGATAACCTGGAAATTGGCACTCCGAGTTACTTAAGATGAGAACCAGTTCCATGGCTTGCCACAATTATTTTCATTTCTTACCATTCTTTGTGGATGAAAAGAACTTTTGAGTTGGGAATTTTTTTTCACTGTATAATTGGATCTGGCTAGATATACTGCAAACTATTTAGTGCTGTCTGATGTGTAAAATCTTCTTTCCACTTCCCAGTGATCTCAGTCAACTCATTAAAAATTATTACAGTAATGAAGCTGTTGTAATACAAAAAGACCACTAAAAAATTCTGGAAATATCATGCAGACATTCATGTATTTATTTTCACCACCAGATGGCATTATTTAGTTTTTTAAAGGTTAAAAAAAAAAACATATACAGACCTCATACCGGCAACAAAGTATCCAAAATAATTTAATGTGAATAGTCTTGTTTCAAACAAAAGAATCATCAAAGAAATGGATTAATGTTTTCCCTTTGTTCCAGCACCATCCATCTCTCTAAGAGGTTGCTTCTTTTGAAACCAGCTGAAGATTAATTATGTATATAGGACACTTTGGGGGGCACTGAAAGAGGAGAATTGGGCCACAATGCTCATATTTGGAAACAGATGGTTTGAAAATGAATAAAGGTAATTAATAATAATGATGTCTTGACTGCCTGGAGCAGCTGTCCTCCTCAGAGCTCAAAAAGCTTCCTTCATTATCTCATTCATCCTCCCTATGTTTAATCATGACATCAGGAACTGCATCTACACACCTTATGTTTTGTTTTGTTTTATATTTGGGGGATTCCATGCAGTAAAAATCTCTCCTGATACAATAGATCTACATTCATGGTTACAATTGCAACATATAAAAATACCCTGAAGGTTGTTTTAAATAATGGAACAAAACCATGAATAACCACAAATAGGTAAGATTGCTTGAGGTAGTGGGGAAATGAGGTAGAGGAACTTGGAAATATTTGTTATAGAAATTCATGCCCAAGAATACTTCTCTACGTATCAGATAGTTTTTAAAATGTGGGCTGAGATGGAGAGGAGTTATTTATACAGGATGTGAACTAGAATGTAAGGTATCTGATGACTAAATTAGAAAATACTTTTGGGCTTTTTCCCACCGACAGTATGCCAACTTCTTTCTAGAATACAAAGTCTTGTGAATATTAAAGAAACCTAAAATACTCTTGTTTTCTAAGAAACCCTACAACTTAAAAGCATAATTTGTTAACATGGTAATTTAAGGACAAATTTAGTTTTTAAAAAATCTATTTACTGAGAAACTATAATCTGATAAGAGGATGCCAGCCTGAGAAGTAATTTTTTAAGTAAGTTAAAAATGTATTTTAGGGACGCCTGGGTGGCTCAGTTGGTTGGACGACTGCCTTCGGCTCAGGTCATGATCCCGGAGACCCGGGATCGAGTCCCACATCAGGCTCCCAGCTCCACGGGGAGTCTGCTTCTCCCTCTGACCTTCTCCTCGCTCATGCTCTCTCACTGCCTCTCTCTCAAATAAATAAATAAAATCTTAAAAAAAAAATATATATATATATATATATATTTTTTTTTTTAGAAGAAGTTAGCTTTAAACTTGTGTTTCATACTATATTTATATTTGAGAATTGTGTCTCAAAAAGCAAAAACATTAAGGGCTTACCAGAAAATAACAGATCAAGTCTAAACACACACCCCCTTCCTTTTTTTCTGAGTGGATTCCTGTACTCATGATCTCTTCTATTTCTGGCTGCTTCCAACTTTTCACTCCAGCCCTCCTTATCCCTCTTCCAAACCTACCTATCAGATATGCTTCCGGATGATGACAACAGCCATCAATCACTGTCTCTGTGTTCCTTCTGTTTTATTGGGTGGCAGTCATAAGATGCTTTAAGGGGAAAGATAAAATTTTTCAGAACCTATGTCTACGAGAAAAGCCCTCTTCCCTCAGGCAGAGCCCTAAATGAACTTTTAACCATTTCCCAATAGAATTTCTCTCAGTATTTTGAAAAGCTAGGATTCCTTTTTCTTGGTCTATAGATCCTCTCCTGCAATGAAATTTCAAGAAAACAATACAATATTTCTCCCAAAACTGCTTTATCTAGTATTTCTCTTTAATTCTGAAATAGCTACAATTTTCAGTGCATCTCCACAGCTTGTTCATGGCATTATTGGCCTGGGACTTACTTGTACCATGGAAATGAGAGAAGCCAAGAGCATCAGAAAATCGGTGCCAGTTTGACAAGGAATATCAAAGAACTCAAGTCATCACAAAATCTGCTTCAGATAGGGGTGCCTGAGTGGCTCAGTGGGTTAAGCCTCTGCCTTTAGCTCAGGTCATGATCCCAGGGTCCTGGGATCGAGCCCCGCATCGAGCCCCGCATCGAGCCCCGCATCGAGCCCCGCATCGAGCCCCGCATCGAGCCCCGCATCGGGCTCTCTGCTCAGCAGGAAGCCTGCTTCCTCCTTTCTCTCTGCCTGCTTCTCTGCCTACTTGTGATCTCTGTCTGTCAAATAAATAAAAATTTTTTTTTTTTAAAATCTGCTTCAGATAGCGGCTTGTCTCTAGGCTAATTCCTGGTATAAGGAATCTTTGGAATGATCTAGCAGTTCAGAACTCTCTTATAAGCTCTTAGTAATATTTGGAGAGTCATGTCTGAACCCAGAGCCAATCCGCATTCTTCACCCCTTGAGCAGCTGTAGGCCCTACTCCCTCATGCAGTTTCCAAATCCTTACTGGCTATCTGCACATGTATCATTCACTAATCATTCAAAAGCCTTTTAGTGAGGTTCTACTATGTCCCAGGCATTGTGCTTGATACATTAAAAGCAAGAAGAGGAAAGAAGAAAACAGATCTTCAAAGCTTATATTCTAATGACTCTTGGGAACTATCGGGTAACAAGCATCAAGGGAAGTGTTCAGTGACCTGGATATAGGACAGGTGTCAGTAGAGCTCCAATCTATTCCTTTTTAATGACTCTTTACCCTTCTACTTCAAACCGAGAGTCAACCGCAGGCTAAAGGAGAGAGTGTTTCTTCAGAGGAGTTCAAATCCTAGGACTTAAACTTACTGTTAAGTTATCTGATTCTCTCAGCATTCATTTCCTTATCGGATTCATGGGGATAAACAATACCTCCCTCGCCAGATGGCTGAAGGATTAAATAAGATGGTACCTGGAAAGCACTTAGCACAATGCCTGGCCTCTATCAGTTGCCTACTAAGAACATGATAGGATTAGCATTTATTGAGCAGGGGTTTTTTTGGGCCAGGATCTTTGCCAGGTTATTGCTCATATACCACCTCATTATTTCTCCACAGCAGCCTGAGAGTAAACCTTATTATTCTCACTTTATAAGGAGACTCAGAAAGGAAGCTTGCCTAATTTTATACAGCTTGCAAGTTGGGGGATTAGATTCAAAAATCACGTCTTTTCGTGTTAAGCCCAAAGTTTTTCCTTTGTACATTTTCAAGGAACACACACTGTCTTGGAAGAGGCATCTCCCAGAGGACTTTCACAACACACTCAGAGTTATTTAGTCCAGTGCTGCAACCCATGGGTCAAAGGTGTGCCACGAAAGCATATCCTTGTCAAGTTCAAGTAGCGGAGGGAGAAAAAAGCTTCCTCCCTCAGGAGAAGACAGAGAGCTTTTTATGTTTTTCCCCCACAGAGGATAGGTTGCTGCTGTCTGCAGAATGAGAAGGGGAAAAGTGAGCTGATTGTTCTTTGTGCAATAATGAGATGGGTGGATCCTCAAAGTTAATGGTACCCCAAATGTTATGGAGCAATTGGCATGATCATATCTGTGGAAAATGTTTCCCTATGTCTGCTCCTTAGAACAAACCTTCAGAGAAGACAAAGCTTTGACATGAAAGGCAAGAGCATAAGCAGAAAATGCCAGAAGACTATCAAAGGACTCAGACGCCTTGGAGAGTCCTTAGCTCTCCTTTATAAGCTGTTCTCTGAACTGCGGCCAGGTTCTACCCACATTTGCCTTTGGAGTTGAGTCACATGATAAAAGGCGGATGTGTCAATTTAACATTAATGAACTCAGTGCCTGGCACTTGTATTAATACATTTTTTTTAACTTGAAATAGTATTCGCAGTAGAATATTGAGTAGGTAAATCACCACTTGGGTTTATTTCGGCACTGTAAATCACCAGGCATCATTCATGTGTAAATAAAAACCTGGTAGTGTTTTTGGTCCATCCATGGTATTAGGTTGGAGGTTACTAATTGCTCCACGTTGTTTTCACTTTTACTATGCAACCTACTTCCTGTGTCTCATGTATCATTGGCAATATTTCTAATTCACTGGACAGGAAATTTGATTCTAATGTCTGTGTAATACTTAGCACATATTTTAGCATTATATAACAACATTCTCTAGAACTCTCTCAGCAAAGATTTAAATTTTTAAATATTTTTATGTGCATAGATTGTATGACATCAGCGTCCTCAAATAATAAGACGTTCTGCTGGTCTTCAGAATTTTAACTTCACTCATATTACTTCTTGTAGAATCTGAGACATTGCTGATTAGTGTATGTGTGTCTCCTCACAATGCATTAGCTCCCCCAGTGTTGCTAAGAAAGAGAATTATCTGTATATATTAGATATATGATCTCTGCTTATCCTGAACCACAGCTTCTTCCAGACTGTTCTCCAAACCAACTATTCTTGATCCAAACTCTTTACCTCGGTTGCCTCCCCTAAAATACTCATCCAAGTCAGTCCACACACATATTATCTTAATCCTATTTTTTCCAAACCAGGCCTGAACACAATTTCCCATTCCCAGAGCCATTTCAGAGTCATGAGAGAACACCTTTTTCAGACTTCTCATTCTTGAAAGCCTCAACAGCTTCTAACAGTGCAGCTTTTTTCTATCACCCTCACAAACATGAATCAATTACCTTTATAATGACAATGTTGCCTTCATATGTAACTTTCACAACTTCTCTCACCTTTCTAGAGAACATGGTATCTGGCTCATATTTTTCCTCCCACTCTGCATCCTTTCCCATCATCCTAAGTAATATATAATGTATATAAGAATTAGGAACCATCTCGACATCATGCTACTCTTGCCCTTCCTCACATCACTAGAGTACATCTACCTCTACCTCAGGACACTTACATTTTAGGAGGATCACATTATCAAAATGCACTACTCCCTGACCCAAGTATCTAGCCCACTGCTTTCTTTTTCAAAAGCAGCCTCTTTCAAACATCTCTTATTTGTTCACCAGCCCTACACTCACTCAATTCCCTACACTTCTTCCTACCTTTGATGCCCTTTTGGCTTCACTTGATCCTTTTGTATTCTGAATCTGTGGGTTAACTTTTTCAAAGATTCACTTTTCCACTTCAACTATCCAACAATATGTGACAATCAATGAGGTGCAGAAGAGAAGTGATATGCGATCCATGCCATAAACAGTTTACCACCTAATATAGCAAGCAAGAAATTCTTGTGTGGATGCTTCTCTTCTTCTTCAGAGAAGTGACAATAATTTTTGCCTAACTGTAGCTCAGAGACAACACAATATGATTTCCAGTCATCTATCCCCTTAATTTCAAACTCCATCTCCACATTAGTCAAGACTGTGCCTCAAGTGGGAAGACTGAGTAAAATGACCTCAATTCGGTGTCTCTCTCTATATGAGATCTTATAAAATTCTCTTACATCCATTCTCAAAAGTCATTCTTGCTTTAATTATTATGAGTATGGTCTTTAAAATCTGTGGTGAATTTGGAAATAATTCACAACTGGTTAAAAATATGATCATTTGTGGTTAATTTTATGTGTCAATTTGGTTAAGCTGTGGTGGCCAGATGTTTGGTCAAACACCAGGCTAGATGTTGCTATGAAAGTATTTTTTTAAAGATGTGATTAACATTTAAATCCTTAGACTTTGAGTAAAGCAGATAATTCTCCGTACAGTAGGTAAGTCTCATCTAATCCATTAAAGACCTCAAGAGAAAAAAAAACTGAGGTCTCTCAAGAAGGAATTCTGCCAGCAGAAGACCTTTGAACCAGAGCTACAGTATCCACTCTTTCCTGAGTCTCCAGCCTGCAAGCATGCCAGCCTAGCAGCCTGCCCTACAGAACTGGACTTAACCAGTCTCCACAATCACGTGAGCCAGTTCCTAAAAATAAATCTCTCTATATCTATGCATGCATCCTATTGGTTCTGTTTCTCTGGAGAATCCTGGCTAATACATCACGCTATATTGTATGAGTAAACTGACACTATAAAATAAAGGTCTTTCATGCAGAAATCTCTCTTGCTATGAATACTTCAAGAAACAATCTGCTGCTTGGTTTTCTTAGTGTATCAAAGTAATTCTCATTATTTAAATCTCACTAGAAATAGAAAATACTAATTGTAGCCTTAATAATCAAATATTTGGCAAAATTCAGTGTGTTGGCTCCATTTAAATAAATAAAATTGACTATTGTTTTTCATTGGGTAGTGGGATTATCAAGACAAGTAGATAGCTTCTGATATTGCAGAAAGTGATTTATATAAAAGTAAAACTCAAAATTCACACCTAGCGCTGATCTATACATTCACTTGCCAGTGAGTCACCAATTTTCCCAACATATTATAGGGTTTCTATTTTGTATTTATGGGGGGGAAAGTGCCAGAGCAGCATTAACCCATAATGTTGAAAAGACATTTTTCACTACTTAGGCACTGCCAGTCACCTGCTGCATAAAAAGATAAGGATTTGCTATAGTATAGGAAAACATGACTCTCGCTCAATATAATTCACTTTCTCAGTGTAGGAAGGACAAAGGGACATATTGTTTTTTTCTTTGCTATAGTACAATAGAAATATATCACAGGTAACACTAGAAAATTATGTTAAAAAATGAATTGTAACTGGAAGCAAAACAGATCTCACAGAAGATAGAAGGACAAGGAATCAAGCCACAATAGGAAGATACCTGGGAGTAAACAAAACGGCTTTAAGTCTAAAATATCTGATTATTTTCATAACGAGGCATTTGTAAAATTATCAGGGTCCATATAGGTCAAGGAACTGTTGTTTTTGAGAATTTGAACAGTATCGGACAGGTTTCAGAAGACAGAGAGGAGAATGTGGATAATTAAAGCAAAAATATTACTGGCACAGAAAGATTACCAAGAAGAAATCAAAGCCAAAATGATTTTCAAGATTCTCATGGAGGACAGGATAATGGGTATTATTAACCTGCTTGTTGTCTTAAATAATAAGTTTTAAGATAATAATTTAATCTATGCAAAGGTAACAGCCCTAGTATGTTAGGGCAGACTACAGATTTTAATCTCTTACAAATTGACTTAAGATTTTGCATGATGTTCTCCACTAACATTACAGGAAAATAAGTCCACACATGACAACTATAGTGCCTCCTAATTTACCAAACATACTTGGAAAATGAGACCCACTCCATTCCCACACTCAGTGAATTTTCTAGATAAGATAGGAAAGAAAATTGGGAAGGGACCCAGATGTTCACAGATATTATGGCACAGTACTTGCTATTCAAACACCTTGAGTTTAAATCCTTATTCAGTTTCTTAAAAGTTATATGAGATCTTGAACAACTTACACAATCTCCCCAAGATTCACTTTCCTTATCTGTGAAATGGGAATAATAATAGTGCAGCTTATGAAAAGTAAATGAGGTTATAAAAGTAAAAGACTTGTTGGAGAGACTATTCAATTAATGATAGTTCTAGGAAATTTAATAATTGATTAACTCATCTGTTTTTCTCACTCAATTGTGAGTTCCTCATGAATCAGAATTATACCTTGCTCTTATATGGGACTACTGTATATAATAGGCAGCTTACCAAAGAGAATGGACTTGCTATAAATTCAATATTTCATATTTAGTATTCATATTTTATAGTTAGTCATTTACCTGGAGCAGATATTCCAAGTAAAGATAAAGAAAAAGAAAGAGGACAGCGCGTGCTGGACATAAGACAGTCTGGAGGAGTCAGGAAGTAAAGAAACATGCCTAGTCTGACTGGAGGAAAGGGCTAATCAGCTCTCCATTGGTCAAGGCAAGTAAGACATCAGAGTTAGCCATCAGGGCAAGTAGACTAATAAAATGGCACCAGAGGCAGGAAGGCAGCCCTGAGCTTTATTCTTGACACCACCACCTTCTACTCCAGCCTGTTTTATACATTCTGTTGAAATCACAGATATGCACAAGAAGAAATTTTAACCTGATAGAGGATAGAAGCACCTGGGTATTTTCATCCCTTAGAATAACTGAAGGTGAAATCAGATAACCATGTATTCACTCCTTCAACACTGTGGAATACTTATTATGTACAGGATACTAAGGATACAGGTAGACATAAAACATGGTCCCTGCCTTCTACCACTTCATTGAGAGGGGCTGATAGGCAGATGTGTAAACAAAATAGTACAACCAAGTTAGATAGAAGCTATATATATTTATAGTTAAAGTTATGCAAGTCCTTGTCAGTACACTGAGAATGAAGGTCTTAGAGTGGACTTTATAGAGGAAGTAGTGTTTGAAGGGGTGGTCTACAGGGGGATTATGCTACCCAAGGCAAAAGGAATAGCATCAGTTACAAACAATGACAACACTTTACATTCTGACCTAGTACAGCTCCATGCTCCCACCTGATATTTAGAACCATGTGTAGCATTTATGATACCTCTCATTCACTGCTCACAGCCGTTTTCTGCACTGTCAGATTTAAGCTGTGTCAGGTAGTTGAGATTGCTGGAAGACTGCCATCATTGTATTATATGGGTTAATAAATGGTTGGCATGTCCAAGGGAACAGTTATCTGTAGGTCATTATCAATCCTGGAGGAACTAGCAGTCCTGAAGGAATATTTCACTGTGACCAATACGCATTGAAGCATGCTTGCATTTTTCTTTGATTTGGGTAATGAAGACAATTATGCTTAATGAATCTAGAGGTGAAAAAAAGCCCACAGGACTGAATTAGACCTGCTACAATCATGATTAAATTTGATTAGTGACCAGAATAAACTTGGCTAGTAAGTAGGGGCAGATACTAACATACTTAGGAAGAAACTTCAAATTAAGGAAAAAGAAGCTACACTTAACTGTATATTAAGAAAATACAGTGGAGGGGCACCTGGGTGGCTCAGTGGGTTAAAGCCTCTGCCTTCGGCTCAGGTCATGATCCCAGGGTCCTGGGATCAAGCCCCGCAGGGAGCCTGCTTCCTCCCCTCTCTCTCTGCCTGCCTCTCTGCCTACTTGTAATCTCTGTCAAATAAATAAATAAAATCTTTTTTTAAAAATATGGTGAAAAATATAATAGAGTTACACTTTTGAAGTTTATAAGCATTTTGTTCTGTTAATTTACTGTCAGTTGTGATAAAAACCCAGTGTCCCACTTAAACCAGTGCTTTTCAACTCCTTTGTGTTGACAGATTTTTATTTTTTGTCCAACAAATGCTAATGCTTTCATAAAATTCTATATAATGAATTGCTAAGCAAATGAAATGACAAAACCAGATATAAATAACACAAGTTTTCAGCTTCACCTCTCCTGCCAGGGCACCCTCTGCATGGACCACCCCAAAACCCCCCTGCCTGTACCCGTTTTGGCTCCAGCTATCCCACCCACCAGGGCATCCCTGTACAGAGTGCTCTGGGACCTCCACCCCATACCTGCTTTAGTTCCAGCTAGCCAGCCAAAGCTGCCAGGCACAGTCTACACAGAAGATATTCCCACACAGGGCCATCCCTTTAAAACTAGAAGTGGCTGTTCCAGCTAATTCACGAAAATAAATACCAAACATCAAACAAAATGAGAAGGCATAGAAATAAGCTCCAAATGAAAGAATGAGACAAAGATTCAGGCAAAGAACTAAACAAAATGGAGATAAGCAATCTACCTGATAAAGAGTTCAAATTAATGGTCATAAAGATGCTCAACAAGATATGCTATATACTAATAATGAAGTTTCAGAAAGAGAAATTAAGAAAATAATTCCTTTTACACTTGCACCAAAAAGGAAAAGTACCTAGGAATAAATTTAACCAAGGAGGTGAAAGATCTATACTCTGAAAACTATAAGGCTTCGATGATAGAAACTGAAGACAATATAAACAAATGCAAAGATACACCACCATGCTCATTTTTTGAAGAATTAATATAGTTAAAATATCCATGCTATCTAAAGCAATCTACATACTTAATGCAATCCCTATCAAAATTCAATAGCATTTTTCACAGAACTAGAACAAATAATCTTAAAATGTGCATGGAACCACAAAAGACGCTAAATGGTCAAAGCAGTCTTGAGAAAGAACAAACCTGGAGGTATTACAATCCCAGATTTCAAGATATACTACAAAGCTACACAGTATAATATATCAGCATGATACTGACACAAAAATAGACATATAGATCAACAGAACTGGATAGAGAGCCCAGGAATCAACCCACACTTATATGCCCAGTTAATCAACCAAAAAGGAGGCAAAAATATACAAAGGGGAAAGAAAGTCTTTTCAACAAACAGTATTGGGAAAACTGGACAGCTACATGCAAAAGAATGAAACTGGACCACTTTCTTACACCATACACAGAAATAAAATGGTTTAGAAACCTAAATTTAAAACCTGAAACCATAAAACTGCTAAAACAAAACAGCAGTAATAATCTCTTGGACATTGGGCTTAGTAACATATTTATAGATATATCTCCTCAGGGAAGAGAAAAAAATGCAAACATTAGAATTACATCAAAATTAAAATCTGTAGTGCACTTAGGTGGCTCAGTCAGTTAAACAGCCAGCTCTTGGTTTTGGCTCTGGTCATGATCTCAGGGTCCTAAGATCAAGCCCTGCATTGGTCTCCATGTTCAGTGCAGACTCTGCTTTTCCCTCTCTCTCTGCTCCTCCCTCCCCCTGCCCACACTCTCCCTCTCTCTGGAATAAATAAATAAAATCTTTAAAAAAAAAGAAAAAAATAGGTGAAGAGTTCTTTGCAGGATGGCAGCAGAGTAGGATGCTAGCCTTGACTCATTCCACAAATACAACTATATAACCTTCAAATCATCCTAAATACCCCAGAAATTGATCTTGGCAGAAAAAGCTCCACAACTAAAGGTAGAGAAGAGGCCACATCAAAGAAGATAGGAAGAAACAGATCATGGTCGCTGTGGTGGGGGGAGAGCCATAGTCATGGAGAAGGGCAAGAGTAGACTAGCACCCTGGGGAGCATATGGTGAAAACAAATCTGCATTAACAACTGGCTTGGAAAGTGGGGCCAAATCTTGTGAGTTTTTGCAAATGGCAGCGCTTAAAGCCTGGGGTTTTAAAGGTCAGTGTGCTTGGCTCTGAGAGAGTTCAGAGGACATTGGGGCTGCTCTTGGAGAAAAGGCAAGGCAAATAGCCCATGAACACACAGTGTGGAAATAGTGATCTGAAGAGTACCTGGGGCACACAGTGAAAAGGTTAGTCGCTTATCTTGGAGCATGTCCCAGAGAGGCAGCATTCATAGACGCCTCTGGGCACAAAGGAAGTGGCAGGCACCATTTCCTTCCCTTGCTTCTCAGCATAAACACAGAGCCATCTGTAGAAACCAGTGCAGTACTGACACTCAGTACCTAACGTGCTTATACCAGGTGCCCTGCGCTCCAAAAGACCCATCCTGCTCAGTTATGCTTGCCTCACTTGCAGTACTTTGGGTCCTCTCCCCCAGAAGCCTGGCCCAAACCACTGCCAATGCCATGTCTCCCACCCTGGGAGTTTTACGAGACCTTGGTTCTGGTGGCAGTGGCAACAAGACTCATTTTTTTTTTCCTTAACAAGTATCATTTCTTAAGCAGACCAAAACACACTTAGTTAAACTACACCACATTCAGGCCAGGGACAAAACACTGCCCACAAGAGAGGCACAGAGAGCCTCAGCAGATGACTGGCTTGAAGGATAAAGCAGCCAGGACACAATAGCAGAGCACATGCAGCACACATTGGAGACACTTCTGGAAGCACCAGGCCTAGGGGAATGGGGGATACTATACTGCAGGGCATTACAGAATCTCTTCTTATAAAGCCATTACCCTGAAAAACAGAAGATGTAGCTGACTATCCTACAGGCAACAAGACAAGGACAGAGGAATTTGTCCCAAATGAAAGAACAGAATGAGACCACAGCTGGGGATCTAAGTGAAACAGATACAAATAACATGCATGATAGAGAATTTAAAGCAATGATCATAAGGATACTCACTGGACTGGAGAAAAGAATGGAGGACATTAGTGAGACCATTAGCACAGATAGGAATAACATAGTAAAGATAAAGTCCTCAATAAACAAAATGAGAAACACATCTGATAGAATAAACAATAGGTTAGAAGAAGCATAAGGATGAATTAATGAGGGGCACCTGGGTGGTTCAGTGGGTTAAGCCTCTGCCTTCGGCTCAGGTCATGATCTCAGGGTCCTGGGATCGAGCCCCACATCGGGCTCTCTGCTCAGCAGGGAGGCTGCCTCCTCCTCTCTGTCTCTGCCTGCCTCTCTGCATACTTGTGATCTCTATCTGTCAAATAAATAAATAAAATCTTTAAAAAAAATGAATTAATGATCTAGTGGACAGTAATGGAAAGTAAGCAAAGCTGAACAAAAGAGAGGAAAAAGAATTAAACAAAATGAAAACAGGCTTACGAACTCAGTGACTCCATCAAAGTGACATTCATATTACAGGAATCCCAGAAGAAGAGAGAGAAAAGGGGACAGAGAATTTATTTGAAGAAATAATAGCTGAAATTGCCTCATCTGTGAAAGGAAACAGATATCCAGATCCAGGAGGCATAAAAGAACCACCCCCACCACCCCCCACCAAATTCAACAAAAGTGGATGCACACCAAGATATACTGTAATTAAAATGGCAAAGTATAGTGAAGAAAATATTAAAAGGGTCATCCGGGTGGCTCAGTTGGTTAAGCGTCCCACTCTTGATTTTGGCTCAGGTCATGATCTCACGTTCATAGGCTCCATGTTGGCCTCTACACTGGGCATGGAGCCTGCTTAAGATTCTCTCGCTCTCTCTTCCTCTCTCTCTCCCCCCATCTCTTTCTCTAATTAATTATTAATTAATTAAAAGCAGCAAGACAAAAGAAGACAGTAACATATAAAGAACCCCATAAGGATATCAGCAGATTTTTCAGCAAAAACTTTCCAAGTCAGAAAGAAGTGGCATGACATATTCAAAGTGCTGAATGGAAAAAACCTGCAGCCAAGAATACTCTATCCAGCAAGGCTATCATTCAGAATAGAAGGAGAGATAAGGAGTTTCCCAGACAAACAAAAATTAAAGGAGTTCATGACCACTAAACCAACCCTGTGAGAAATATTAAAGGGACCCTTTGAGTGGAAAGGAGAGACCAAAAATCACAGTATGAAGGTAGAAAAACAAAAGCAGTAAAAATGATTATTTTGGGGAAGAAAATAAGTCAAGGAACTCACAAAATAACAGGATTTAAAATGACACCATAAACCTGAAACGTGGGTAGGAGAGGAGTGAAAAATGGGTTGAAGACTGCTATATGCAAAATATATTATATAAAAACCTAATGGTAAACACAAATCAAAAGCCACTAATAAACATGCAAAGAACAAAGAGAAAAAAATCCAAATATATCACTAAAGAAAACCAGTAGACCATGAAAGAAAGGATCAGAGAAAATCTTCAGAAACAACCACAAAACAAGTAATAAAATGGTAATAAATAAAATCTACCAATAATTACTTTGAATGTAAATGGACTAAATGCTCTAATTGAAAAATATATGGTGATAAAATAGATTTTAAAAAAAGAGAGAGAGAGATCCATATATATGCTGCCTATAAAAGACTCACTTTTGGTGTAAAGTCACCTGCAGATTGAAAATGAGGGGATAGGGAGGGCCTGGGTGGCTCAGTGGGTTAAAGCCTCTGCCTTCAGCTCAGGTCATGATCCCGGGGTCCTGGGATCGAGCCCCGAATCGGGCTCTCTGCTCAGTGGGGAGCCTGCTTCCCCCTCTCTCTCTGCCTGCCTCTCTGCCTACTTGTGATCTCTGTCAAATAAATAAATAAAATCTTAAAAAAAAAAAAAA
>PISX010001570.1:0-164461 GCA_004024625.1 Mellivora capensis | reverse complement strand
GAGGCAGGCAGAGAAAGAAGGGGAAGCAGGCTCCCTGCTGAGCAGAGAGCCTGATATGGGCCTTGATCCCAGGATCCTGAGACCATGACCTGAGCCGAAGGCAGAGGCTTAACCCACTGAGCCACCCAGGTGCCCTGGACCAGATAGATTTAACAGAAATACTCAGAATATTCCATCCTAAAACAGCAGAATACACATTCTTTTCAAGTGCACATAGAACATTCTCCAGAACAGATCGTATATCAGGCCACAAACAAGCCTCAACCAGTTAAAAAGATTGAAGTCATACCATGCATCTTTTCTGACCACAATGCTATGAAACTAGAAACACAAGAAAAAAATCTGAAAAGACCACAATACATGGAGGTTAAATAACATACTATTAAACAATAAATGGGTCAACTAGGAAAGAAAAGAATAATAAAGTACATAGAAACAAAAAAAAAAAGAGAGAGAGAGAGAAGAAAACACAACAGTTCAGAACCTTTGAGAAACAGCAAAAGCAGTTCTAAGAGGGAAGTTTATGGAAACACAGGCATACCTCAAGCAAGAAAAATCTCAAATAAACAACCTAACCCTATACCTAAAGGAGCTAGGAAAAACAACAAAAATAACAACAAACAGGACCTAAAACCAGCAGAAGGAAGGAAATAATAAAGATCAGAGCAGAAATAAATGAAACAAGATGGGATCGGGAGAGAGACAAATCATAAAAGACTCTTTTTTTTTTTAAGATTATTTATTTATTTATTTATTAGAAACAGAGAGAGATCACAAGTAGGCAGAGAGGAGGCAGAGAGAGGGGGGGAAGCAGGCTCCCCGCTGAGCACAGAGCCTGATACGGGGCTCGATCCCAGGACCCTAAGATCATGACCTGAGCCAAAGGCAGAGGCTTTAACCCACTGAGCCACCCAGGTGTCCCGAGACTCTTAATCTCATGAAACAAACTGAGGGTTGCGGGGGCCGGGGGGGCTGGGGGGGTAGGGAGAGGGTGGTTGGGTGATGGACATTGGGGAAGGTATGTGCTATGATGAGTGCTGTGAAGTGTGTAAGCCCATGATTCACAGACCTGTACCCCTAGGGCAAATAATACACTATATATTAATAAAAATAAAAAATAAAATATTTTTAAAAGGAAATAAGTGATATAGAAACTAAAAACAACAATAATAACAGAGCAGATCTTTAAAACCAGGATCTGATTCTTTGGGGGGAAAAAAATCAGTAAAATCGATAAATCTCTACCCAGACTTACCAAGAAAAAGGCAGAAAGGATCCAAATAAACAAAATCACAAATGAGAGAGAAGGAATAGAAACAAACAGCACAGAAATACAATTATAAGAGAATATTATGAAAAACTAGTATGTCAACAAATTGGACAACCTAGAAGAAACGGATAAATTCCTAGAAACATATAACCTACCAAAGTGAAACAGGAAGAAATAGAAAATTTGAACAGACTAATTACCAGAAAAGAAATTGAATAAGTAATGAAAAAACTTCCAAAATATAAAGTCCAGGACCAGATGGGCTTCACAGGAGAATTCTACCAAACATTTATTATTATTATTATTATGTTGTTGTTGTTAGCCAACATCTAGTACATCATTAGTTTTTGATGTAGTGTTCAACAATTTATTAGTCATATTGGTTGTGTATAACAAACATTTAAAGAGGAGTTAATACCTATTGTTCTGAAACTATTCCAAAAAAAAAAAAAAAAGAAAGAAAGAAAAGGAAGGAAAATTTCCAAATTCATTCTAGGAAGTCAGCACTACCTTGATAACAAAACCACATAAAGACACCACAAAGAAAGAAAGCTACAAGCCAATACTTCTGGTGAATGTAAATGCAAAAATCCTCAACAAAATACCAACAAACTAAATTCCACAATACATTTTTTAAAAAAGCATTCAACTTGATCAAGTGAGATTTATTCCTGGACTGCAAGTGTGGTTCAATCTTCACAAATTAATCAACGGGATACATCCCATCAATGAAAGAAAGGATAAGAACCACATGATCACTTCAATAGATGCAGAAAAAACATTAAACAAAGTATAACATGTATTTCTGATCAAAACCCTCAATAAAGTAGGTTATAGATCAACATAATAAAGACCATATATGAAAAACCCAGAGTGAATATTATCCTCAATAGGGAAAAACTGAGAGCATTTCCCTATGTCAAGAACAAGATAAAGATGTCCACTCCATCACATTTTTCAACACAGTACTGGAAACCCTAGGCAGGGCAATCAGACAACAAAAAGAAATAAAAAGCCTCCAAATCAGTAAGGAAGTAAAATTTCACTATGTGCAGATGCCATGATACTCTGTATAGAAAACTTGAAAGACTCCACCACAGAACTGCTAAAACTCATAAACAAATATACTTTAATGATAAAATTTTCTTAAGTTTAACCTTTCTACATGAAAAAAAACCAGCCCAAATCATTTATCATTACACTGAACAGACATCAATTGCGCTGTCCAATTGTTTATAAAAGTTTCTCAATGCTTACTTCCACTTTCTTTCTGTGGCACATCATGGACCCATAACAGCCATCAACTGACACAGGTCCACAAACCATGCTTGCAGTAGCACGAACATGACCGTGGTGTGACAGGTGTGCAGCTGAACACCGCTGGTAGAGCCGAAGAGGCAGGGCAGCATAATGATGTGCTGTGAAAAGCCCAGGACTGGAAGTCAGGAGGCTTATGTTCTAGACCAGCTCATCTACTAACTCAGAGTCCTCCAGTTTTTACCTGGAAAATTGCCAGGTCAGTGTGGAGGATTTTAGTGCTTCTGACCAGCTCTAGAATGTTCTGTTTCTATGACTAATGATTTAAAAATAAAGATGTCTGAAGAAAAAATGGGCTACATAGTTCGCCCTGGGGAAGAGAAGGAAATTTATAACTATATTGTTACTATACTGGCATGGATGTGGTTTATCTTACTCTCCATGACCCACAAAACATGACATACAGATACAGACTCAATGATTCTGCCACCCAAATGACCACTTTAACCACCCACAAGTAATTGGAAAGACTGCAGTAAACTTTAGGCACATCTAAATCTTCTAATGACTATAACTCTGGTGCTGGTAGCAGTTGTCATATATATGAAGTTTTATAATAATGAGAACCAGAATCATTAGTCTCACATCTACTAACCATAGCACAAAAGGGCATAGTCTTCAGTTTTACTGTCACTTACACATGTAATATCTTTCTCTGTTTCAAGCATGTATTGCTCAACTCTGGAATACTGTACCAAGAAATGTTATATACTCTTCTCCTTTGAAGATCATTAAAAAGAAGGCATTTTTTTCTCTTGTGTAATGGCTTGGTAAGGACCCATATAAAAGCAAAGCAATGAAGAAGAGTGACTCCAAGACTGGGATTTGCTGCTGTTGTTGAAGCTTTAACTTAAGAAAAAATTAACTGATGGTAATATTTAGTTTAATTCTCCTGGAAATAATGATACTTCTATTCCCGAGCCCCGGTGCCTTTTTTTTTTTTTTCAGGCCTGGGTTGCTTCTCAAGTTCTCTGTGTGTTCCATTAGTTAGGTCCCAGAAGTTTCTCTCTTCCACTTCACTTCTGGTCCTGAGTTTAGATCCTTGCTCTTTCATGTGCCTTCTACCAGATTAGTGCTGAAGACACAGACAAAGGCATCAGAGTAAGGGAACTGCTTTCCCAGATCTCCGAATATATTCTGTCCCATGGAGAAATTATTCCAGCTCAGCCTTTCTAACAACACATCACAGCCTTCAGGGTTCAGAGGTGAAAACAGTCTTCCTCTGCTGTCTTCAGGAACTTCTAAGAAGGTGAACTGTTCCCCAGCTACAGACGGAAAACTGGAAAAGTACCACCTAAATATCCACCCTACCAAGGTCCGCAGGAGGAGAACTAAAATATCTGCCTTTGCCTGCACAAAATGAAAAGGTTATATGGAGAAAGCTCTGCAAGGGCACTCAAGAAGTCCACTGAGTCTGACAAGACAATTTCTTTCCTCTCAAGGTTCCAAAGACACTTGGAATCAGAGTTTTGGATTACAGACTCTGTACTTGAGCATAGATGTACGGAGTCGATGCTGTGACATAGTTCAATTCAATAAAGTGTGTCCCAGCACCTATTAAGAGCAATCCACTTGTGTTGAGTAAGAGTCACCACACTCCAGACCCTCTAGTCTAGTTGAAGGGAAAGACTCATATACACAATTACTTGAACAAAGGCCAAACTCTGATAAGTGCAAGGAAAGAGGCTCAGACATCTAAGGGAGTCAAGAGAAAAAGTGATTCAATATGAGAAAGGGGTTTTAGATGCTAGGGCTTAATGGATGAGTACAAATCTTTTTTATTTTTCTTACTTCAAAAGTAATACAGCCTCACAATGGAAAATAAATGAAAATAAAAATCACATACAATCCTATCACTTGAAAATAATTACTTTTAACATTCAACATTTTTATCTGTACATATGTAAGCATGAATACTCTTTAAAGAAAATGTAATCATCAGCGTGTACTCCTTGGTAATCTACTTTTCTCCCTTAACAATACATAAAGAACATTTTTCTATGTCATTAGCTATTCCTCTAAGGATAGGTATGGCTCATAAGTTTCATGTTTCCTTTTATTTCTGATCCTGATTATAGCTGCTTAGAGCTTGATATTAAAAGGATTCTGAGACCATGTTCTACATGAAAAGAAACGCTTCAATCCATTTAGCAATGTCTCCACAAGTTCAGATCAGGGAAGCTGTGCTACAAACCCCCAAAATTTCTGGTTTGTTTCTATACCGCTTTTAACACCACATATTACTCTATCATATAATTGTATGTATATTTTAATCAGTTCCATATACTTGGACATTTAGGTTACTTTCAATTATTCTATGTTACATATAGCACCATGATGAACATCCTTAGGCTTGTATACTTGTCCATTTGTGTAACTATACTCTTTTTTTTTTTTTTTAAGATTTTATTTATTTATTTGACAGAGATCACAAGTAGGCAGAGAGGCAGGCAGAGAGAGAGGAGGAAGCAGGCTCCCTGCTGAGCAGAGAGCCCGATGCGGGGCTCGATCCCAGGACCCTGGGATCATGACCTGAGCCGAAGGCAGAGGCTTTAACCCACTGAGCCACCCAGGCGCCCCCTGTGTAACTATACTCTTAACAAAACTTTCTATAATTGTTATTGCTGAATCAAAACACATGCAAAATTCCAAGGATTTTTAAAAAGCATTACCAAATAACAGGGCAGAAACTTTATACCAAAATAAACACCTTGAATCTGTGTATGAATATGCTAATTTCTGACTCTGATCTCTGTGCTAGGTATTATGAGTTTTTGGTGTTTTGTTTTTAGTATTTTCTCACCAGTTTCAATAGGCACATTATCTGTTTTATGTTTGAGGCAGGTCCTAACTGCTGAGGAAACATCCCTGAAGGATTTCCAGGTATCGCAGGTCTACCCAGCAATCAAAAATGTGAGAAGGACAATATTTTAGCACACCTGTGTCCTATGGAGTATACAAAAGTTCTGCTACACACCATTATTAACTTTTGGTCTGTCATAGCAGAAGTTACTTTGTTATGATGGAATACCTTTGCCTCTTACTATAATTGTGGACCTATCCAATTGTCTTTCTAATTCTGTCAATCTGGGTTTTATATATCTTGAATCGATGCTGTGAATGAAAAAAACAATTATGTCTTCTTGATGGGCTACTCATTGAATTGTTATATAGCGCCATTATTTCTATTCACATATTTGACTTTATATTTTCCACATTGCTATACAGCTCTCTATTTAAAAAATAGCATATAGATGGACTTTTTAAGAAAAATCTGATCATTTCTCTTTAATAGAGGAATTTAGTCCATATATATTAATGTGACTTTAGACATATTTGGACTTATTCCCAATATCTTTATTTTATATTATCTGTTATCTTCCTATTCTTTTCAAACCTTTGCCTTTGGGTGAATTGATAAAGTACTCTATATTTTTGATACAAACTTCTGCTGGTTTTTAATCTTATGTCTTAATCTTAAATTTTAACACGTGTAATAAACCATAAATTGTCCTAACAAAACCTAGAGTTATTCCACAATTTTTTCTTCTTCCTGCCAATGATAAGAATCTTGGCAGTCTTTTACATCAACTACCCTCATCTTATTATTTTGTTTAAAATTTTAGGATCAACAACTTTGGAAACAAAATTGTTGGGTCTCCTTTTTTAACTGTACTTTATTAATTTCTGTGTTTGACATTGTTTCCTGTATCCCTCTCTTTCAGTTAATTTTTTTGTCTTGAAAAGTTCACTGGACTCTGTACATTATAAACTCTTTAAGACTTACAATGACTGAAAACATTTGATAATTGCAAACAATCTTGATTTACAGCTTAGATGTAAATTCTAGATGGAAGATATCCTCAATACATTGACAACGTTGCATTTCATTCTAGAATGTATCAGTCTAAATTTCATTTCTCATTCCATTGTAAAGTAACTCTCTAATTGCTCTAAACAATTTCTTTTTTACCTTGACATTTGCATTTTCATTATAGTATTTCTAGGTATAGATTATTATTTATGTTACATGTTGTCCAGAGTTACTTTTATCTTTGGACATGTTATTTCTTCAGTTTTGAAAAAAATGTTAGCAGCTATCTCACCAAATATTGCTTCTTTGTCCTCTAATCAATTCTAGAAATTAATCTATTCTCTTAACAGCCTTTTAATTTGGTTCGTATCATTTCTTCATGCTGTTTTCTGATTAATTCTTCAATCCCATCTTCCAATTCACTGTTTATATATAAAATTTATTCGGTCTACTCATGTGGAGATTGTGTTTCCAGACATCACCACACACTATCTTCTACCTCACATGTTTTTTGGAGCGAGGCTTTGCTACTCCTGAAAGGAACAGAGTCTATGTCTCTTCCCCATAAATCTGGGTCAGCCCTATGACTTGTTTGAATAATAAACTGTAGCAGAAGTTGCACTGTGCCAGCTCCAATTCTTTAAAAGGCTGGCCACTTCTGCTTTCATACTCCCTCAAGAAAACCAGCCACCATGTTTTAACAGAGCATGGACCAGAATAATGAATGATAAGACACCACGTGGATAGAAAAGAGCCACGTGGTAAACCCGAGGCTTGTGAATGAAGACTTTTGGAACCTTCTAGCCCAGCTGACTATAGCCAAGTCATCCCTGCCGTAAGGACCTATTTATCCAGAGGACTTCCATCAGTTAAACGATAACTTTGTTGTCTAAAACTTAAGCTGTCCCTGCTCCCGTTCCCCCAGGGGACTTACTTAAAGACAAGTCCGGGGGAAACCAGCGCCAGGTAACAAAGCACAGATACAAGGGTGGGTCAGGCCAGGTGGAGACATCCAATCAGTGGGGGGTTGCATACTGTCTCCCTAGCTACCAAGGAGTATGGGTCTCGCCCTTTGGGAGCCTTTTGGGTGCCAATTCTAACCAAGGTGATAGGCTAGGTCAGATGTCTACTATAGGGTAAATTGTAATTCAATTGGTCACTTATATGTGACCTAACATGACTGTGGAGTTTCCTCTGTGTGTTATAATCTCATTGGCCACCTGTTGGCCCGGACCAACCACATGGCCTTTGCCCTTAAAAGCTAATCTGTGGAACAGAGAGGGGTCACCCTCTCTTGTAAGAGGCGCGGCCCCGAACATTTGGCTTGATTCGTGATGCTTGGCGCGAAATAAAGCTTTGCTTGACCTTCGCTTTGTATCAGTCTCGCTCCTTTAATCACAGACCCATTATTGGGGGACCTATCACCTGCCAATGCTGCTAATTAAGTACTGCCTAAGGTCCTGACCCAAAATGATGAGAGGGCTGTTGATTTAAACCACTAAGTTTTGGCATGGTTTTTAACATTGTAATATATAACTGAAAGAATTATTTTTTAATTTCAGTGACTCTATTTTTCATTTCTAAGATTTATAATCAATTCTATTTCATAACTATCTATTTTATTTTGTTTTTGCTGGTATGGATTAATAATTGTTGCCTTTTTAAAATGGAAAGAATGCCTCATTCATTTCTCTGAACATCCTAAGCACAATTATTTTAAGTCTTTTTTCTTCAGAATAAATTCCTGCTTTGACCATGGATTTTGCTGTCTGTCTGTTCTGGCATTAGATTTCTCCATTACTATTTGGGGGGCGTGATAGGCAGATTATAAATACATTGTAAGAGACTATTCCTTTTTTCATTTTTCAATGCCTGTCCTCTACCGTATTTCTATCAATCTACTGATTCTTCAGTTGCTTCATGCAGCCCTCCAAAGCCCAGACCATAACTTTATCACAGTGATCTGGGTCTTATTTATAGAGATATAGTGGATGTTGCAGGTTTGGTCACAAAACAAGGGATACCTTGGTTTAGTTACTGGTCCTATGGCTGTGTCTATTACCTTCTGCCTCACTAAGCCCAGAGCTTTCTCAGAGCCCAAAGCAGAGGTCAGGTAGAGTGTGTCCATTTTTATTTTTAACTTTCCTTTAATAAGGGAGGTACCCTTACCCCAAGCTCTGGCTTCTGACTTCTGACTTCCCTTTCCCCACCCTTTATCCTGTAAATTCTAAGGCAAATCACAGGCACAAATGACTCAGAGACCATGAGTGGGAGATTCAGCCCCATTCACTTTATCACTCTTATATTACTTTCTTGGTTCATAGAGATGATGGTTTTTGAAATGGGCTCTTTCCCCTCCTTCCTTTTATATTCCATTGTTGCTATATATTTGGGCCACAGGGACTAAGTAAATCATACATTTACTGTGCTACTTGGGCTAGAAGTGCAGAATGTCATGGATCAAAATGTCTTCATCACACATCAGGATCCTCCAAACCCAAGACCTTGGGTCTTCAGCAAGATTTTCTATCCTATTGACATCTGCTTTTCAGAGCTCAGGTAATTAGATTGCAACCACTGGATAATCCAGCATAATCATCCTATTTTAAGGTCCCTACCGCTAACCACATCCGGAAAATTCCTTCACTGTAGTACCTAGATGAGTGTTTGATTGAATAAGTGGAGGATGGGCATCTGGAGGGGACGTCGTTGGATTCTGCCTACTACAGTAACTGATGACTGAAGACATTGTGGTAGGATGGAAAAAGGTGTTTACAACCAGAATTGAATGTAGGGATTTCTGTCTTCTAAGGACAGTAAGGGTAAGGAAAGAGGCATGAGGAGATGTAATTTATACCAGATGAAATAAGTTGATCTGCATACTATCCCATTCCATTTTAAGATAGTGGTAAGAAAACACTGCTGCTAAGAGGTGCCAAAGGGATGGAGATCTAAATTACTTAGAATATGAGGAAAATTAAGGCAAGAAAGGCTTCAAAGAAAACCAGGCTCATATATGTGGCTGAAAGTTGGAGTCTATGTAGAAACTGCCCTTATCTATTTGTTTCAGTATAAAACTCTTAACGTTGACACAAAACCTTTATATTGAACCAAATCTTCAGTAAAGCCTGCCATCATAAAACTGTCTTAGGCGTGTGGCTCAGAAATATAAGGAAAGGGGTCCAAATTCTACACTGTGACTTGTGTAGAGCCAGAGGCAAAAGGACCAACGGCTTTAGGAAATGAGATGCAGGGGTGTCTGGTGGCTCAGTTGGTTAAGCGTCTATCTTCAGCTCAGGTCATGATCCCAGGGTCCTGGGATCGAGCCACACATCAGGCTTCTTGCTTAGTGGCGAGTCTGTTTCTCCCTCTCCGGAGCTCTGTGATCTTTCCTACTTTCACTCACTCTCAAATAAATAAATAAAATATTTTTTTTAAAAAAAAAAGGAGGGGCTCCTGGGTGGCTCAGTGGGTTAAAACCTCTGCCTTCGGCTCAGGTCATGATCCCAGAGTCCTGGGATCAAGCCCTGCACTGGGCTCTCTGCTCAGCCGGGAGCCTGCTTCCTCCTCTCTCTCCCTCTGCCTGCCTCTCTGTCTACTTGTGATCTCTGTCTGTCAAATAAATAAATAAAATCTTAAAAAAAAAAAAAGGAAATGAGATGCAAATGATACCAAATGTTTAGAAAGTTAGGAACTTGGAACCAGAAGGGACCATGACAATGTAAGCCCTCATGAATTGCAGTTACCTCTGGGCCTTCCCACAGGATGGGCACTTGAGACAATCCTGTTTGAACTTCAAAGAAAATAAGAGTACCACCCTAGAATCTGAATTCTGATAGTTTAACACAGTTCTCAATTGTGGCAGAGTGTTAGAATTACCTGGGGAGCTATTAATAAAACATTCCAGTTAAAGAATACACCCCAGAATAATTAAATCAGAACTTCTGGGAGTGGGACCCAGTCATCATTAGTATTTAAAGCTTTCCCAGGTGATTCTAATATACAGCCAAAGCTGGAAACCATTCGTTTAAGCAGTGGAAAAATCTTTTTTTTTTTTTAACGATTTTATTTATTTATTTGACAGACAGAGATCACAAGTGGGCAGAGAGGCAGGCAGAGAGACAGAGGAGGAAGCAGGTTCCTTGCTGAGCAGAGAGCCGGATGAAGGGCTCGATCCCAGGACCTGAGATCATGACCTGAGCCGAAGGCAGAGGCTTTAACCCACTGAGCCACCCAGGCGCTCCATCAGTAGAAAAATCTTGAAGGAATCCTTACTTTTGAATATGGGCATTAGAAGAGAAGTGACTATATCAGGTGTTCTAAAAGATGGGAGAAAACCCACTAAATCAAAGATTTAGAAGAAGATGATTCAATTCTGCTGTGAAATTGAACGAGTGAGAACAGAGAGGAGACCTTCAAATTTGACTAAGAGGAGGAGACATTATTGCTTGAGAACTGTAGTAGTAAAATGGTGGGGACAAAATTTGGATTACAAAAATTTCAAAAGTGAACAGGGGAGAGGAAGTTGAAGTAAATGTAGATACTAATATTTTCCAAGATACTAAGAGAGTTCATGAAACAAAACACGGACACGGTGACAGGCAAAGAACTGAAATAACTAGGAAGCACGCTAACCAGAAGGAGCTTCCTCAATCAAATACAATTTGAATAGGGACAACATTCTGACTATTGGGACTCCACACATATTTCTTTATAGTCCTAAGTGAAAGGATTGGGAACCATGTTTACACAAGAATAAAGAACACTCCTTTACTTTTCTCCTAAGGAGAAGGATAGAGAATGAACATCAATTACAGCACAAAGGGAGTGGGGGGCTGGGTGGCTCATTCAGTTGAGCATCTGCCTTCAGCTCAGGTCCATGATCAAAGCGTCCTGGGATCCAGCCCCCATCAAGGTCCCTGCTCAGTGGGGAGTCTGCTTCTCCCTCTGCCTCTGCCTCCCCTATTCCCACCCCCACTTACGCTCACTCTCTCTCACTCACTCTATCTCAAATAAATAAAATCTTTTTTTAAAACATTTGTTTATTTGGTATAAAGAGACACAGTGAGAGAGGGAACACAAGTAGGGGGAGTGGGAGAGGGAGAAGCAGACTCCCTCTGAGCAGGGAGTCCAATGTGGGGCTCCATCCCAGGACCCTGAGATCATGACCTGAGTCGAAGGCAAATGTTTAACGACTGAGCCACCCAGGTGCCCCAATAAATAAAATCTGTTTTAAAAAATTACAACACAAAGAATGTTTAGTTATAATTTAATTGACATAAGCATTGTTTATAGGTACCAGTGGTTTACTCTTCTATTTAATCTGTCACACATTTGTGATAGGTTTCATAACACAGACAATCATGCAGTAATAACTTACTGAATTCAAGTAAACAATTCATGCCAATGTGTGAGTAACTGGAGTATCTAGAGAGAGAGATTTGCCTTTTAAAATAGAGAAAGCGGGGTGCCTGGGTAGCTCAGTGGTTTAAAGCCTCTGCCTTCCGCTCAGGTCATGATCTCAGGGTCCTGGGATCAAGCCCCACATCGGGCTCTCTGCCAGCGGGGAGCCTGCTTCTCTTCCTCTCGCTCTGCCTGCCTCTCTGCCTACTTGTCATCTCTGTCTGTCAAATAAATAAATAAAATCTTTTTTAAAAAATAAAAAAATAATATAGAGAAAGCCCTATGGGGGCACCTGGTTGGCTCAGTCGGTTAAGCATCCAACCCTTGATTTCTGCTCAGGTCATGATCTCAGGATTGTGAAATCAAGCCCCACACGGAGCCCTACATGGCGCCTGGGGCTCCACACACAGCAGGGAGTCTGATTAAGATTCTTTCCCTGCTCTCTCCCTGCCTCCTGTCCCTCTCTCTCTCTCTCCTCCTCCCTCAATTAAATAAATAAATCTTTAAAAAATAAACTAGAGAAAGCCTATTAATTAATATAAATGAGGTCCCATCTGGCGATGTAAAGAAGATATATGAAGGTTTGCAGCCAAGTCTGCCCTTTGGCTGGATATGAGTCCTATAAAGTTAACTTCTGTAAACTGGCTCTTCCCTGCCTCTACTTCTGAACCTCAAGTTACCCAAGAATGCCATGTCCCCCTTGGTGGTCCCCCGGTAGCTCTGGGCCCTGCAGGAGATGATGGAGGAAGGCAGAAATGGTGGCAGCTATTCTCATGTGTGAGTCAGGGGTACAAATGGATTCAGAATATTAATCAGCAATTTTATTTCAGGTTATTCTCAGGAAAAAAATACGTTTATGTATCCTTACAAACTATGTAACATGTTTGTATTTCACTATATTCTTACCTCCAAACAATCCTTCAGAAGTCCCTCAGCCATCCAGGACTACTGTGATCTTGCCTACCTAGAAAAGCTTTTCTGCTTTCCTCTTGAAGACTCTCTCCTTCTGGATTAGATATAGCTTGTCACTGGATTTCCAGTTTCTTACTGATCCTGCTCAAGTTTAATGAAAAAAACCAGAAAGCCCTTGCAAGGAGCAACTTTTCCTAACAGGAAGGACACTCCTAGAGGAAGGACACTCAAGGTTTACCAGAGAAGGTACTAAGAAGGTTTTAGTGAACAGGAGTTAGCTGTAGCAGCCTTTGCCTAAGGGTCAGGAAAACTCCCTCAATAACTGAATCCCTCGTGACCAGTCCATGGAGTTTCTAGGGGAGATGTGTGACAGGTTCACACTGTATAAAGAGACCCTTCAGCTATATCATTAATTAGGAGATCTTATTTGAAGATTATCAAAAGTGATTTGAGATTTGATGGGGCCATTCTTGAACAGAATTTAAACAGAATTTTAGAATAGGAATAATGTCTACAATACCAGAGACCCTATTTTATAATGATACCATGCAGACTCTAGAGTGACCTCAGTTTCTGAGATTTACAGAGCTTTGCTCTCTTCTTTTGTTTTATAAAGATATCAACCATTTATTGAGTATCTTCAATGTGCTAGGTACAATACATAACTTGTCTTATTTAATTGCCTCACATATAACATCATAAGGTGAATTATTTATTTATTTATGCCCCTATTTACAGATGAGTAAGTAGACTCTGACATGTTGAGTAGCTTACTGAAGGCCATATAAAAAATTACAACAGAGCTCAAATTTTGATCTCAGATCTATAGGACTCCAAAGGTGGCTTTTTTTCATTATACACATTACGCTAATTTTCCATATACTTAAAGGAGCTTAACCTCATAAGAGATATTTTCAATGCTCTTTGGTAGCAGAATTTCAACTCAGTGCTACACAAAGCAGGGAGCTTATTGAAGGGTTCGTATAAATAAGGCTGCTTCAAGTATAAGTAACATCATATCTTAGCCTTAAAGGTGTATTTCTAGAGAGATAGAGATGGCACAACATTATTCTGGTTAAGAGTAACAGGTCATACACAATACCCGAGCTTTGACTCAAGAAAAAATTTTAAAAATATTAGGCTGAATTTATGAGGTTGACATGGAGGCTCAAAATAATAAAAGCCATCTTATAGGATAACACCAGAAATAAGAAAAGAATCCCTGTTCTTTTCATCTTGTGACTCTTGGGAGAAAGTGGCAGTAGAGATTTAGGATTTTGAAATTGCTGTCATCGCGGGAGTGGGGATAAGAAACTGCAAAAATTTAACAGGGTAAATGAATTTGAAGTAAAAAAAATTTTTTATTTTGCACAGATTATTACTGAATTCCTTTTATATTGTCAACACTGTGTCGGGTGCTGTGTAGGTGGAAAACATAAGTGTGGCATAATGCTTCCCCTCTAAGAGCTTATAATACAATTAGGAAACAAGGCACAAATACAACAATGTATAATTTAGTGACAAAATAAGAAGTACTGATAATAAAAGCTATAAATATACAATAAAATATCTATATTTATATATAATATAATATTTATAATATATAAAATATATATAATGAAAGCTATAAAACTCAGACAAGAAATAAGGAAATGAGGACTGCAGTGTGCATCCACTCAATTAATATATTTACTGAGTACGTCCTGTGGGCCAAGCAGCATGAGATAACTAATGCTATGGCTAACCAGTAGAAACACAGACAGGTGAGATGTATAAAGACAGGAAATATTTAGTTAGGCAAATAAAAGGGCAGTGACTTTGTAAAGAGGTAAAAATTCTTAGAGCAGCAACTCATTACAGACATAAGCACTTTCCATATATCAATTCATTTAATCTTCAAAAGAACTCTAGGAGGTAAGTACTGTTAGTATTCTGGTATTACAGCTGAGGAACCTAGGCTGGGAAAAGGTAAGCAACTGACTCCTTCAGACACACAAGTAGAAAATGGTATAACCAGCTTTAAATGCTTCAAGTGCAAGGTTCAATTGCCTTGCTACAGGACCTCTCAGGTCACCACCATGTTACAGAGGACCTGCCCTTACAAAGAACACAGGATTAGTATGCTTTAGCAAGTAGATCATCGCAAGTTTGGGTAACATTTTGTCTTAGACCTTGATAGTTGTGATAACTCTTTAAGGCAACAGTGCTCAAACTTTATGGTCCATCAGACCACGTGGAAAGCTCATTAAAACACAAAGAGCTGAACCTTACCCAGCGAGTTTTCACTTCAGTAGGTTTGTCATGAGGCCCCCAAATTTGCATTTTTCCCAAGTGATGCTGATGCTGGGTGTCTACAGATAATACTTTGAAACCACTGACTAAGAAAACAAGTGCCCAACCTCCCTGACAAATGTTATATCTGGGGCCTTCCATCATTAACCATGGAATTGGACATCTCTATTTTCACATCACAGAAATCTCAAACTCAACATTTCTAGAACTGAAACCACTACTTTCTCACTGAAAATCTGCTCTTGTGTTTCTGCCATCTTAAGTGATGGCACAAGTTAACACTTAGTACTTTGGAAGCATCCCTGCCTCTTTATTCATCTGCCCTCATCCAACAAAAACCTATCATGTTGTTTTTTCTCTAAGTGCCTCTTCCTACAAATGTTAAGCACCACTGTGTGCTAATCTAGGCTGAATTAAGACTGAAAGGTGTTTAGTACCTCCAAATATCACCACCAGACAATGTCTTATTCTATTGTAAGGGAGAACATCACCTTGGGAGAGTCTTAGCAATGTTACAGAAGAGGGGATATTCATAGAGGTTGGGCATCTAGGCAGAAGTGGTGTAGGAAGCATCTTTCAAAGCGAAAACCTATTGGGACTGAGCATTAGTCATGACATAAGAGTTTAAAATGGATTGTCCTAGCAAGACGAGGGTCTTGCTATTTGGTAAGTGAGCTGTTTGCCTGGCTCAGCAAACTGTTGTCTCAGATAAATTGATATGCAGGAATTACCCGACTCATATAGTGAAACTATTTATTAGTTTGCAGTCCTATCTTTTTTGGGCAAATGTTTCCCCGAACAAAATACTAACTCATGTTGGCACAGGTGGTCTCTGTTCTTAGTCCTAATAACTATGTCATGTTGATGTAGGTGATCACAGTTCTCCAAGACATTGTGTCCTAGATTTAAGAAACAAATTCCAGTGAGCAGTCAGAACAAGTTTTCAACTACCTCCTTCTTAAAATTATTTATAAGATAAGAAGTATACAGAAAAGAAGAAAGATTTGAATCTTCTTATGGAGGTCTTCACTGTGGCCATAACACTGAATATAAAGGATAGGAGGGAGGGCAATCCAGTCAAGGTGAAACAAGAAGAATAAGAAAAAGCGCAGAGACATGAGATATCATGAGGCCATTTCCTTTCTATCCATATGCCCAAGCTTTAGTTCAGACCCTCCTTTTTCTTCAGACTATTTAAAAAAATGTTTAACTGATGCCCCTACCTCCATCTCCAGTCTTAAACATGCATACCCCAATTCACTCTGTACTCTGTAGCCAATGAGTTATCTACCTATAACCCAGGCATTTTATCTTTACCCCACAGCAGGAGCAGTGCACCATGCTCCTCTGGGAAAAACAAAAGAAGGTCAGGGAAGCACTGTGCCTCCTTCCCTGACTGTATGACATCCAAAAGGGTCTCCTTTTGATGCCTGATTTCTTATAAGAAAATTGTAGATGCCTGCTATTCCAGGATGGTGGGGGAGGGAGGGAGATAGTATTTTCTCTTCTTTCTGACCAGTGAACCTAAATTCCTAACACAACAAAGATCCAGACACATATTTTCTTAAGGTTTACCTAAGGATAAAATGCAAATTGCATAGAATGGGGGAGAGTGGCCTTGGAATAGCTTTGTTTCCCTACTTCATCTAATCCCCATTTAAATATCCTTTCCTAGATGTGCAGCATGTCTCCACATGGACATTCCCTCCAATGGTACGGTGTCTCCTTGTGGACTCCTTCCTCTCCTTCCATTATCCTCTTCTTGCCTTCCCTGTGCTTGGAGCTTTTACTACTTCCTCCTCCCTTTGTGGATAAGGGTCCTTCACCCAACAGCTATTAGGCCTCTGGCCTCTTTTGAGCTTTTGGAAATTTTTATGGTCTCCAAGTTACATGCTGAGTGTTGCCAGTTGTGAGATGTGTGTCAATCATAGATATTCTTTATCTATCTATTGCTGGTTAAAGGAAGAAGGGGAGTTCCTAGTTTTGAGAAGAGATGAGAAAGAACACTGGGAATGACTGCCTATTTTACATTGCAGCTTTATTTTACTTTTTGTTTTGTTCTGTTTTTCTTAAGAGATATCTCTTAAAAAAAAAAAATCAGAGCTCTTACCCTGCAAGAGTTATGCTCCAAACAATCAACAGTCACTGAGTCTCTATATGACATTCATATCCCCACTCCTAGAGTAATGTATAACCTCATTTTGCTTTAAACAACAACAACAAAAACCACAACCATCTCTCTACCAACCTGAATAACATTACAAGTCCTTCTTCCATTAACCTAGCCCTGGAGAGTTTCATATTCAATCCCAATTCCTGGCCTCCTCTCCCTCAACCCCAGACAAGGACAGCTCTATCTGCGACAAAACCAACCTACTTAACACCTTCATGTTTCCTCAATGCTCATCAAGATTCCACATATCCCCTTGAGGGGGCAGCCTTTTTTCACCTTTAACCAGTTGTTGCCATGAACAAAAGCAGATTCCTTGTGGCTGCATTTCTAGAAGTCAGAAAAAATCTGGGGTTTTAAGTGAAATATCTCAATTTTTAAATGTTGGATGACATAAACAAAATTGAAACAGGGGAAAAAAAAAAAAAAAGCACATCTTCAACCTCTGACCTAAAGAATCAAGTCCAAACTTCCTATCAGAGTCCAGGCTGTGATGAGGAACTGGCCCCTGCATCCTCTCCAGCCCCTTCTCTAATTGCTTTCCACAAATACTGAACGCTAACAGTAATATTAAACTGATTTTACAGTTTCCACTGCATATGCCTTTGGAAGTCTTATTTCCTCTACCTCAAGTCCATTCACAAATATTATCTACCTGAAAATTCCTATTCATATCCAAACATGGCAGAGGTATGACCTCCACTTTGAAGCATTCCCTGATCAGCCCCTCAAAATCATTCTCTCTCTCCTATATTATCTATCTACCAATACATAGCTTGATTATCATTAGCTTCCATTTGCTGAATGTCTATTTTGTTCCAGACATGAAAAAGACTGTTTAGAAAAAGTAAAATGGTTTACTAAAGCCACAAAATTAAAGCAAGACATGGGATTATAAATAATCAAATTCCATCTAGCTCCAATGCTTATATTCATTATCCCCTATTACCTTCTACCTCCAATTTCTTCATGTATTATTTTTTATATCAGTTCCCCCAACCCCTTAACTGGGATTATGCAAAAACAGAAACAATGTTTTATTCATCTGTGTATCACCAGCACCTGGAAAATAATATATACTCAATGTGTTTACTGAGTTCAGCTGAACTGTGTTTTAAATGCAAATCATAGCAGTTTTATTCAATACTGCTCTCCTTTTCATTGACTAATTCTTAACTTTTATCCAAATTTATCTTCTTCATTTTGGATCATTAACGAGAAGTTTAAAGTGATGTTTTTCAAATTCACTACCTTCCAAAAGGGTAAAGAACCAAAAGGTAGGATTGCCATCATTTTAATAGTGATGTACTTAATTCAAGCAATCATCTCTGGGTATGATTTGAGAAGCAGATTACTCTCCAGCTTCTCAAACTCCAAATCCTGAGTAAGCAGGAAGAGGCCCAAATTTGGGAAAACTTTTTACTTCAAGCAAACATATTTAAACGACAGTTGGCATGTCCTCTCTGTATCCTAAAGGATTTTCACAGAAGGAGTCAATTGTAATTGTCTTCCTCTATAAGCTATATGTGTTTTTTTCATGTATGGAAAGGTGACCTAATTTACCTATAGTTGATAAGGCATATATGCATGCACTTTGAGTTATTTCCAGCAAGGAGAAACAATTTGTGCTCAACCATTAACTGTCTCCCCAAGATTCCCCCAAGAGGGGAAAAAAAAAAAAAAACATGGCCTAAGGGAAAGACAGAGACTGACTTGATAAAAACCCTTGGTGGATAAAAATCTATGAATGTAATCTCAATACACCAGGCTCAAATCCAGTATTTAATTACCTTTCTCTGCCCAACATCCCTTAGGAATCCCACATATTTTCAACCACACGGCTGGCTACAATTTTCAGCATGGGAGGAAAGGGAGTTGGGGAGGGAGAGAGACTCACCTAAGAGCCACAACAGAGCAACAGAAAGACATGCGTGTAGCATCTGATTGTAATGCAATTAGAATCACATGAATTCTATCAACCATGCGATTCTAATCACACATTCCCACGATGGATTCCCAGCTTCCTGTTGTGAATATTCCTCTCACACAGAGAGGTTTTATTCCGGCGGAGGACTTGAATACAGAGTTCCCTTTGAGACATTCATTTCTAAGGTGGAACTGAAATACATACGAATAGATTGTTCCAAAGAGATTTACTTGAGGTATTCTGAGCTAACTCCCCTGAGATACTGAAAATACCTCAGCCTCCACATGTTAGTTCAAAGAGGTAAACATTCCATTCCAAAAATTAGGAAGATGGGGTTCTCTGGGTTGTTTTAAGTGTAACTATTCTCATTAAAGTGTCATGACCAAATGCCTTCCTTCTTTTCCCTTACTCACAGAGCCTAGGGCAAGAGTTTGTCCCCAGCCCACCCATTCAGTCACCCACTCTGGTAAAGACTGCATCTCACCCAGCCTTTCTTTTGGTGCCTTTTTGGGAGTACTCAAAAGAGATTAATTTACATATAATGAGTCATGCCTGGAACATTGTATTTCTTCTTTTCTAAATTTTATAAGCCAAGTGTCAGGTGAAGTTATTTTGCTCTTCGAGATTCAAATAAAATTTGGTTTGAACAAAATACAACACGTCTCCAGTGATCCCGTGGACTGCTAGAACCTAAATGTTCCTGGTGCTACTTAGAGTACCTCAGTCTTGGTTGTGCCCCAAAACCCCTACTGATAGACACTGAGGACTCCTTACACAGTGCTGGTGACTTACCTCCATTCTTTAGAGCAGTGGTTCTCAAAGCGTGGTCCAGCACCAACAGCATCAGCATGACCAAGGAACTTGTAGAAATGCAAATTATTATGCTGGGTCACCCAGACTACTGAGTCAAAATACCCATCAGGGGGGTGCCTGGGTGGCTCAGCAGGTTGAAGCCTCTGCCTTTGGCTCAGGTCATGGTCCCAGGGTCCTGGGATCGACCCCGCATCGACCCCGCATCGGGCTCTGCTCAGCGGGGAGCCTGCTTCTGCCTCTCTCTCTCTCTTTCTGCCTGCCTCTCTGCCTACTTGTGATCTCTGTCTGTCAAATAAATAAATAAAATCTTAAAAAAAAAATACCCATCAAGACCCAGCAAATGTACGTTAACAAACCTTAGTTGATTCTTTCTTTTCTCCATTTCTATTTAAATCCCAGTTAGTTAACATACAGTGTAATATTAGTTTCAGGTGCAGGATTTAGTGACTCATTACTTACGTACAACACCTAGTGCTCATCACCAGCCAGTGCTCTCCTTAATCTGCAACCATTTCGCCCACCCCTCACCCACCTCCCTTCCAGTAACCCTCCCTTCCTTCTCTGTAGTTAAGAGTCTGTTTCCTGCTTTGCCTCTCTTTCTTCTTCCCATGTTCATCTGTTTTGTTTCTTAAATTCCATGTATGATCATCAAATCTACAAAACAAGAAGTCTACATCAAATCATCAAAACTGCAATGAGATATTACCTCACCAGTCAGAATGGCTAAAATTAACAACACAGGAAACAACAGGAGTCAGCAAGGAGGCAGAGAAAGAGGAACTCTTTTACACTGTTAGTGGGAATGCAAACTGGTGTGGCCACTCTGGAAAACATGGAGGACTCTCAAAAAGTTAAAAATAGAACTACCCTACGATCCAGCAATTGTACTACTAGGTGTTTACCCAAAGGATACAGAAATACTGACTTGAAGGGATATATGCACTCCATTGTTTATAGCATCATTTTCTACAATAGCCAAATTATGGAAAGAGTCCAAGTGTCCTTCAAGTGATGATAAAAAAGATATGGTGTACACACACACACACACACACACAATGGAGTATGAGTCATAAAAAAGAATGAAATCTTGCCATTCACAATGACGTGGTTGGAGCTAGAGAGTATTAAACTAAGTGAAATAAGTCAGAGAAGGACAAAAACCCTACTTGATTCTGACACTCAGTAAAATTTACAACTTCCTGCTCTAGAGCAGAGTGGCTCAAAGTGTGGTCCTTAGATCTGCAGCATCAGATGAACTGATAGCTTATCAAAATTCAAAATATCTGGCCAAGCTCTGAACTTACAGAATGAGAGTCTCAGATTTGTTCTCAAAAGCTCTCCAGGTGATTGTCATGCTTGATGATGTGTTTGAAAAGCCCAACTTCAACGCATTTCCCTTCACTATATCACCGACTCCGGGTGCTCCTCATCTAATTTCTTTTTAGCGCAGGAGCATAGAGGCAAGAGACCCGGGTGACACAGTCTTTCCCATTTTCCCCTTCCCCTCCTTGCCAGTGCACACAGGTGCTGCTAGCATGCTGGATGTGATGGGTTAAAGAGTACAAGAGCTCGTTGATGACTTGAGCCTACCCTGACAGATCATTTCTTTCCAGAAAGGAATATTTCCCTTAGGTAGCCAATAGCATCCCCAAGGATTCGGTGACAGTTAAAAAGGCTTTGCTTGCACAGAGCACAAGGGAAAAAACCAAAATTACTCCTGGAATAGGTGCTGGAGAGCCACATACAAATAGCACTGATGAGTTTCAGCACTGACTCAGCCAGAACACCATTAGACATTGAAGGATGGGAGAAATACTCGGAAAGAAATGACCGAATGTGAATATGCTGGGTTTGGTTGGTCTTTGTAACCTGTATTGCAATTTATTTGATGGGATGGCAAATTTTCAATAGAGAAAGAAAATAAAGAAACAATAAGGTATAAAAAAAGAATTCACTGTGTCTCCAATTTCTCTCTCCACAAAGGCACAAACGGAAGTAATGGATTCAAAATAAACCAGGAGGCCTTACATACATCAACTATATAGAAGATTGCTTTGGAAGGCTGGGAGGGATGATTTGAGAGCAGGTATAAGAAAATGATGAGAAAGATGGAGCATGAAGGCAATCCAATCCATAAAGAGAAGGTCATACGAAGACTGGGATGGGGTCGGCATGCAGAATCCCAGTTCTCACGTGCAATTTAATGACAAGGTTATTGCAAGTCCTTTCCCAGGACTTAGTTTCCATCACAGTAATCTCATAGCATCATAGACGGCTAACAGATATATCCCATCATTTAGCTATTATCGAGGTTTTAAGAGAACTTGGAGGGAATCTGCCCAATCAAACAATACTTGGCCAGTCACCTGGAGAACACATAAATCTGGGTACCAACTTAAATGCCACATTGTGGGCCCCAGCTTAAATGCACAGTGAGTTCTATGCACGTGTTAGGAGTATAAAAGATAACTAAAAAGTAAAGCAGTATTATTTGAGTTTTATTGAAATATTTAAATTTATATTTACTTAAACTTATATATACATATTTATCTAAAAGAGCTTTAAGTTTTCTAAACTTACTCCTGTCAGTATTTTATCAAAACTTTTTTTCCTTGATTCTTTGCCTTATTCTCCTCCACAATGATAATGCTTCTCTAAAATTTCAGGCCCCATTTCCTTCTCCATGGAAAAAAAAAATCTTCATGATATTTAATCTGATTTTAGGAAAGCAAGTGTTTCTTATAGCACATGATAGTACAGTCTGTGGCCTAAGTAAATTTAGTCTGTTTTTATTAGTACAATAATTTTATTATTTGGAGTAGAGGGATTTTGGGGGGGTAGAGGAAAATCTGCATAGTTCAAGAAATAAGGCAAAGATGGCCAATTAGGATACATAAGTTATTTTCCTGGAACTCAAAAGAGACAGGAATTATTAAAAACAACCGTAAGAGCAAAATGAAATGCTAATGACCAGATGATAGAATGACAGACCATAAACACGGGCCGGGCATTCCTGCAGCCTTCAAAATATGTGCCCACATATTTTGGAAAGAAGAAACTTTCCTTTCTTCTTTTGGATGCTATGTGCCCGTAGTTACAAACCTTTCTTTTCAAAATATACGTCAGTTCCAATTATTCACTTTCCCCTGAACTTCATATTCATTTCGTGGGAGCAGCAAGTTCATAAGCAGAATTGAAAAGAACACAAGATACATAAGTCATAGAAGGAGCTTATAGTTTGTCAAAAAATGAGTATGGGCACCCACTTTTTAATCCTATCCATGCCCCGAAAAAAGTTTTGCATGAAGACCTAGGATTAACATCCATTATCGCACACTGGGCTCTATGACCTAATATTTAGAAAGCTCTTAATTATCAGAGATAATAAGACACTTAAAGTGACACGTCAAAGCTCAGAATTCTTTAGGGAGTACTTTAAATTTACAGACCTATTTCTTGTTGAAGAAAAACACCCTCCATAGAAAGTTTAAAAGTGAATATTTTTTTGGATTGGCCACAAGTAAGTTTTGATTTCAACATGTTCCCCCAGCTTCCCAGATTTGAAAAACCAAAGACAGTTCCACAATATCATATTTCAAAAGCAGAACGGGTTTAGCTGAGAAAGCAGTAAAGTGGTTTTTATCTCAGAAGCCTACAATATCATGAATAACATTGCCATCCAGACACAATGGACCAGGGAGCACCATTCTGTGTTGTAGCTAAGCAGGCTAGCTTGATTGCGAATGGTGAATGCAGTCCTGCCTCTTCCACTGAAGTTGACATTTTGTACAGATTAGAAGAAATGTGTGCTATGAGATCAATAAAGAAGTAATTAAAAGGAAAAGGCTCTTAATGATTGTAAATGAAGCTGAGAACACAAACTTGGATCTCGGGAACCTAGAGTTACGACTCCAGGGCTGTGGTCTGTTAACATGTGCTTGTTGGGTAAGAATGTTTTACTTTCAAAATAGCACTGCTACATGAATCAACAGCTTCCAAAGGAACTATTTCATGCTATCCAACTTCAGGTCTCAGACTTGAAAAATCTCATTGATCTTCAGTGAAATCTCAGTTACATAAGTAGGAAGTTATTTTTAAAGTCATACCAGATGCTACAGTTCCTCCTCATTGCTCCCACATGGATGTGTGCTGTTTCTTTAAAATTGCACCAAAAGCCCTGAAATAAAAAAGTTAAGTAGGATTGCCTCACAAACCTAAAGAACAGATTTGCATGCAATGGCTCTGTAAATATTCCCTTTTGTTTTTTTATTTGGCTGCTGGCCCCCTCGTGCATGCACACACACAAGAAGAAGAAATCTCAGAGATTTTCTTTAGCAGGCACATGGTTTTCATTCGGGAATTGACAGCAGGATTTCTTCTTAATTTCAATCATTTTACAGTCTCCTTAGTGAGACTAAAACATTAACAAATAAACTACAACCCTGGCTCATCAGTTTCCCAGAAGAAATGTGAAGCAGTCTAAGCTTTCAGAAAAAAACCTTTGATAACAGAAAAATGATACTTAGTTCAGTCAAACTGGAGCTCAGATGAAAAGAAATTTTTATTATTACACTGTATCCATGGTTCAAAGATTTTTTTCTATTATATGTTTTTTGTTTGTTTTGGGGTGGTTTGTTTTGGGTTTTTTTTTTTTTTTTTGCTATAATTTATGGTTAGAATTTGACCACTGCCAAAGAGAGCTTTAAAAAAATGTATCTTTTATGATTAATATCCTATCCAATATTACTATTTGCCATCTATTTCCATGAAGAACTATCAGAACTATTATTTACCATATGATCATGTAGAACTACCACTGTATCTTTAAATAAAATTAAATAACTCCTTAAAATTCTCTCGTGCCTACATAATGCTTAGAATAAATTTCAATATCTTTGCCAAGGCCTACAAAACCCTGCATGATTAAGTTCTTGTTTATATTTTCAACCTTATCTCCTATCATTGTTCCTTGGTCTCTATACCACAGCTCATTCCTACTTGGAATTTTGGTTTTTAAATAATGGTAAAGTACCTTGTTTTAGACTAGCCCTCCTGCTGGTAACAATTAGAAAGTCTGGGGGAAAGTACTACTATTTGAAGGCAGACGGAGTGACAAAATCAGCATAAACTAAAGAAGATACGATTTTGGAAGAAGGGAAACACACTGGTGGAGAACCACATTTATATGCATTTAGCCTAATGGCACTTCCCAGTCTACAGCCTAGGATAGATAGAACTGAAGCGAGATATTATTGCAAGAGAGTCAGCAGAGAGAATTGGGGACTGCCTGAATAGCTAAAAATGAGAGGGGGAAAGGAGAGAACTACAGAAGAGAAAAACCCCCCTTCTGTTTATAAATCTGTGTATAATCCCCACATAAACCTTCGGCTCCGAAACTTCAGATATGTAAGGTGCTGGGGGGAGGCAATGGTTAGCAGAAAATTCAGTCAATGCATGCTATAGGGAAGTCAGATTTTGGAATTAAAGTTCATAAATACATCAGGATTTTCATTAAAGTTCCAGAAGGACCACATGTTAGAATTAAAAACTATAAGCCAAGAGGCACTTGGGTGGCTCAGTCAATTGGCTGTCTGACTCTTGATTTTGGTTCGGGTCATGATCTCAGGATCTCAGGGATCCAGTCTGCATTAAGCCTTGTGTCAGGCTCCACACTTAGCAGGGAGTCTGCTTGAGAATCTCTCTCTCCCTCTCTCTCTGCCTCTCCCTTCTGTGTTCTCTCTCTTTTTCTCTCTCTCTCTCTCTCTCTTTCCAAAATTTAAAAAAAAAAACCTACAAACTAGGACTAAATGTTTTATCAACAAGTTAACTGCCTGATTGGGGGGCAAAAAAAACCTACACTGTCCAGAGGAAGATAATGGAATCCAGAGTTTCCATAATTCATCAGTAATTACCCAGTATGTAATCAATATGAGCAAATTGAAAAATATGGCTCATACTTAAGAGGGGAAAAAAAACACAGTTACTAGACAAAGATAAAATCAGATATTAGAATTAACAGACAAATAACCATAATAAATATGTTAGAGAATCTATGAGAAAAATAGGATATAATGAAGAGATAGGGAATTTCAGAACAGATGTGGAAACTATAAGATACCAATTAATAATTAATAACCAAATAAAATTTGGAAATGGAAAATATCCAAAATAAAAAATTCAACAGATGAAATTTATAGTAGATTGGATATAATAAAAGACCACTGAACTTGAAGACAGTCCAAAGAAATCATCTACACAAAAGCACAGAGAGAAACATGAGTGAAAAAATAATGAACAAAGCCTCCATTACCTTGGGACATATAGTAATTGGAGTCCTGGAGAGATAAAAGTAAGGGAGAATGGAGCAGACGGGTAGAAAGAAGGGTGGAAGCAGTTCAATTCAGTTTTTAAACTCAGACCAATCTGAAAATCTATGCAGTTTCTATAGATAGCAGTGTTCAATCTCTCTTGCACAAAAATGCTCCATTTTGCAAACGTTCTCCCTTTCCCCAGGTTCTTTTCCCAAGGTGATGCCTAATGTATCATGAGAGCAATTGGTTGAATTGGTGGCAGAGGGGAAGGATCTGAGAGTCCTTAGACAGAAAGTTTTCTGATCTCTGGGATGACATCCTTATTTATCTGAAAGCAGATGCCCCTTCTGGCACTCACAACTAAAACTTGTATTTATTGGAACGCAGATCTACCATGGGCAGGACAAAGGCTGACTGGACTTCACCTCAGCTCCCATTCCTACCAACTCTCAAGTACCTGTCACATTTTTCTTCCAACTTCTAGGTCCATTGGCTCAACCCCAGCTTCTGTCGCTATCATGGACTCATTGGCTTAATTCTGCATTAATGCCACATTAGAATCCTCAGCTTTACAGTCTCCTTCCTCACTGCTGAGCCGTCTCATTGACGTGGCCCAGTTTCCAAAATGGCACAGGTTCAACCATAGAATTGATAACTTTTCAGAGTCCAACATGGGGAACAAGATAACACCTTCCCCTATGCCCCATCCCTCTTACCTTCTCCATTCCCAAACCTATGGGTACTCTCTGACTTATCTCACACCCTCTGTCTTGGAGAGAAGACCTCCTTCTTCTTGTTTTCTGGGCAATCTCTAACAAAATTTCCAGACCAGGAAAGGGTACCTTCTTGTAGTTTATATACTTCCCCTGCTGTAACTAAAAACCATCATATAGCTCTGCTGTCAAAGGCAGACTCCTACAACCTTAAGAGAAGGAATGGAATAAAGAAAATTGGGGAATACTGTCTTTCATAAGTTACCTGGCTATTATGTTCCTTTATAATCTTATTTGACAGAGCAGAAGATACTTACTGTCTTTGCATTCCTTGTCCAGCAAACTTTGATCTCTCCCTAGACATTTGGATAGCTAAAGCTGACTAGAACAGAAAGGGGAGAGGGCAGAGAAATACTTTCCAAAATATTAGTATTATTCCATAATTTATTTTATTTATGACCATGAAATCTGGATGGAGCTGAAGGTATAAATCCATCTTGGGGTAACTTTAATAGACATGTGAGTCTAGAAGCCCCTTCATTTCAGACAGTTAGTGTGGATGCTCAGGTTAGGGAATGATGCAGCTATGATCACAAGCCTCATGGTAATGCTTTATAAAAGTGACTGCTCTTTTCCCAAGTCTCTGAATCTGTGTCACCATATCAAACTTAAGCTTCTAAGGATAGAAGTAAGAGTAATTTGAGGAAAAATCTCAGCTCAGAAAGTTCCACCACCATTTCACCATCATTCATTACTAACCCCTCTGGGTCTTTATAAACTGCATCAGATTCCATTCATATCAAGCCTGTGATTATGGGTCAATTATCACATTAAATTATAATTGTTTTTAATCCCCAAGTATGTGTTTATTATTTAAGGAAGTCTCAATCTTCCTTTAAAAAATGTGTTTCAGTTGAATCTAGTGATAAATTTCCAAATTTACTTATGGTAATCAACAAAAGATTTAGTGTAATGATTGAGGACATATTCATCTAGAGACAGGTGTTCATGGGACTTAATTCAAACAGGAAAGTTTTCAGACTTCCACATTTTAATTTGAGATATCTTTCTATAGATAGATATCTAGATAGATAGATAAAATCCCCTCAGGAGCAGCAAATTTCATATTTCATTGTGTTGTCTCTACTGGTTTATTAACACTGTCTAGTGGACATCAATGCCTCACACAAGGGCTGTAACAGATTCCTGTCTTGCCTTAAATGTCTTGTTCTAGTTTATATCAATATAGCAAGGTAGAAAACAACTCATGCATATAAACTTTTGGCTGATGTAGCAGCTGAGCTTTATGTGTACAACTGAAGCTCTAAATATTTAATGTAGAGGGTTCTTTCTAATTTCAGAGGAAATATGAAGGCAGTGTTCCTGAAATCCCACAAGTTAACCTATCATTTTAAATCCAAAAGTGAAGGATTATGGTTCAAATGACTTCAAGTTAGCATTAGACGATTTAGGAAAAACAAACCATTTCAGAGAAAACCACACTTCTTTCTAAAAGGAAGAGAAGAAATATTTCCCATGATCAGAAAAGCATGACATAAAGCTCAATAACACCATGAAAAACAAATTCGTTCCTCAGAAATGAGGTATAATGTTTCTTATTAGACAACTTAGAACTCTTAGAAAATATTGGAAATATTTTCCTATAACAAAATAAATATAGCAATAAATTAGATAATTTCAAATAAGATACATTATATCAATCATATAAAATGTTAATTTTATTTTATATATAATTATATAATTTATATAAATTATATTTATATATAATTTAGATATATATTTTATATAATATATAAAATATATATTATATAAAATATATATAAAATATAAATAATATATAATATATAATTATAAATTATATATAAATTATAATTATATAAATATATAATTGATATATTAACACATAGTTGTTAACATATGTACAGTTTCTCTCTTCCTTAAGTTCTCACATCACAATGTATAGTATATTTCCATATATTTACTTTTACAATAACAGAGTATGAATTGTAGGTTCAGTTCTAAAAGTTGCCTAGGTCAGAAAGAGAAAGTAAGACAGGTTTGAACCTCACCAAAAGACCGATATATATATTATTTATACATATTACTATTTATTATTATGTTATATATAATATGTTCTTACATAATATATTATATATGTATATTATACATATATTATATACACATATAATATATGTATTATTTCTTTGGTCTCTTAACTGTGCTACATTGAAAACCAAATGCCCTAAAAGTTAAATGAAAAAAATACGTTAAAGCTGGTTAGAATGATTAAATGTGAAAATCCATGTCTCTTCAAGGTAATAGGGACTGATTAGGCATAAAAAGTGGCAGAAGATAGCCAGCTTCCTTCTTCTTAGAAGATTATCAGAGTGCAGAGCCTGAGGGATCTTTGACTAAAGCATTCAAAATGAGGATTTATTTTGGTAGAAAGGCTATCTATTCAGATAATACTAGGGTATCTGGGTGGACAAACAGCAACATTCCAGTGTTTTTAAAAAGGAAATACTCTACATTATTAGAAGCTTGCATCTCACAAATAATTCAGGAACTGGTTTTCAACATTTTTTCTTAAGTCGCATTTAAGGCACTGAATCCTACAAATAAGTCTAATTAACATAAAATGAAGACATTTTAATGACAGTTTAAAAACAAAACAGCATTGGAATCTGAGGCCTAGCAGATACAGACTTAAAACTGACTAAACTGTTTCGAATGCTATGTCTTTAAATTAATTTATGTTGAACACAGTGGGTACCAGAGTCAATTCTGGTTGCTATGACAACAGACACTGAAAATTTAAAGATCCAGCAGCAGGCTCAATTCCCTGCAAAGAGGGCAATTTTACATTAAAATTACATACCACTGCAACAGTTTTGATGAAACATGTTAAACAGATACACATGCAAGCCATCTTTTTTTTAAGACAATTTCATTAGTGTATGTTAGATACATGTTTATCATTTTAACTTAAATTTCCTCCTAGTTAGATTTAAAGAGTGAATTAGAATCTAAATTGCAGAAAGGAAGCAACCAATTATCAAAATGCTACACTAGGGAAAGGAAAGATATCTAAACTAACCATGTAATAAAAACACTATAGAGTAGAGGTCTATATTATTTGCTTTGCAAATGTATCCTTGGCTGGTGGGCCATGCTTATAAGATGGAAACTTAAAAAAAAAAAAAAAAACCAACAAAAGAGGGACATGCGTTCATATGAATCACTGAATTTTTCAGCTTGATCAAATGCATTATGTTTTCTCTAAAGAGTCTTTTAATTGGCTGTAAAACTACTGGATTTGGAAACAATTGTGTTTTGTATCATTCCAATACAGTTTTTATGAGGTCAGGGCTCATCAGTTCTACCAAACAAACATACCCACTCATGTAACCCAAAAAATAGTCACCTTATGTATATAAACCAAATGGAGGGAAACGAGGTATGAGGGGCTGTCAATCAATGTGTGCCAAAGAGGAGAAGAAGGTTGAGATCTCAGGAAGTGACATTCCTCCCTGTGTCTCCTTTCACTGGAACAGGAAGGGCAAGGAAGGTGACTGCTGGGTTATAGTTAAATGCACATCATGATAGCCCAGTATCCCAATCTGTTTTCAAAAACACTCAGAAGCACACATATTTTCAGGACAGGTCATTTTCTGCTTAAAGTGTAATACTTAATTTATACTACTAAAGTATAGTTCAGTCTGCTAAAGTATAATACTTCTCTTGAACTGGCTCATCTGATTAAAACTGGTTCCCTTTGGAGAGTTCTTGATGCCAAGAATTGATTCCATTTGAAATGCAGAGATTCCCTTTTTTGTGTTCATGCTTTAATTTTCAAATTAGATTAATTGAGTTTCATGTTTTCACATCTAGTTTGAAGAAGAAACAGGAAATGGGGAAATAATTATTTTCCTCTCCTTAAGTATGTCTCCTATATTAAAGATTACCCTAACATAAAAGAATTCTAAGTCTATAAAAGATCTCTAGTGTCTAAGGAATACTTACTCAGTTCATTGATCCTAGTTTTTACAATTTAGAGGGATGCCTGAAAGTCCCATTTTATTGGTCATCCAAACTTCCTTATTCCACAAGGCAAGAATTAAAAGGAAAGGAAACACTATTTGAATCCAAAATATGCAGTGTCCTTGCAATACAGCCTATGGAGACAGAAATCAGTGAGAATGTCCACATTTCAAATAAATTTTAAGTAGATGGAAAGCCAAACTATTTTAATATGTGAAGTCCAATATTGCTTCTCCAATTTAAACTTATAGGATATTGATTATGTTGAAAACATGTGCATCCTCAGGATTAGTATTATGGGGGATAATTCAAAGGAAGAAAATTTTTCTGTTAAAAAATATATGGGGTCAAAAATATTAAAATTCATTCATGTTATATAAGTTTTCATTTGTTTCTTTTCAAGTGGTTTGAAAACAAAGACTACTAAGATCCAGTGGGTAGAGAACTACAAACATGATTCTAATTTTGTATTTTTAAAATGATGTGTTTATATAATCTACATAGAACAATGTGTTCCATTAACACCATCCTCAGTCTTCAAGAGTCCTCTTTAGGTATTTATAGGCCTTGGGCTAAGCTCCAACTGTTAGTGTTTGCAATTACTTTTCACACATTCCTTTTTAACTTATCAGTAACAACAGAGATGTGTTACATGGCATAAGAAATTATTTTTACTTAATTTGTACCTCTTAAAAATCATTCAGTGCCCATGTACAGTAAATAATACAAAGGTGTTTGACATTACTAATCCAGTATTATAGTTGAAAAGATTTATTGCCTCCCTTTAATCGTTCAAGAAAATCAACGTATTTTGAACAACAGCCATGTGCAAGGCACATAAAGGATTTAGCCTAATGGGGGAGATAAGACCAAGACACTGATTTAACATGCATGCAAACAATGCTGAGATAAAGTAGTAAAAATGATTTTTGCCTGAATATATCAGGAAAGACTTTCTGGAAGAGGTGGCTTTTGTTCTAAAGCTTGAATTTGCAGTCTACAGGGAACAGATGGAAAGAAAGATCTCTGCGGAAGTAGGGACAGTACAAAGCCCCAGTAGGGGAACACGTACTCTGTTCCAGAGATCCTGAACAGATCTGTTAATAGAGCAGGACACTGCCTAAGAAATTATCAAATCCAAGTCTGAGGGACATGGAATCTATTTTTTAGGCAGGAAGGTTTTGGAGTAAAGAAATGGCAAAATACATGGTGTTCTTCAGTAAAATTTGTATGACAACAGTCTAGACAGACTGCAGTAGGAAAAAGACATGAATTGAGAATACAATTTAGAAGGCTTGGTCTAAGTGAAGTAAAAAAAGATGTGGAGTAGGTTGGTAGTTAGAAAGAGGTCAAAGGGCACTTAAAAACACTGAACAGATCAAATGAAGAGGAGTTGGTAAAGGTCAATTTGAGTCCCTATCTCTAAGGGTTAAGAGATGTGATACATTAAAGAACTTGAATATATCAGAGTAGAAAATGTTAAATCACACTGCAGTTTGGAAGTACAGAAAAAATAATGTCTTAATTTTGCCTTTAAATGAGGTGGTCTTTCTTCTGATTCCCCAACCCCACTCCTTTACTAACTAACCAGGAAAAATAGCCAATTGGTTAGAGCGTAATAAAATCCAATAATTTAAACAGTCCCTCTAGGTGGTGCTTACTCTCCATGGGATTTTAAAAAAAGATAAAGTGTTCTTTCTCTTAGATAATCTCACTTACTCTCTTCTTTAATCCCTAAGTAGTGAGTGGATGTATGAGTGGAGGAGTATGAAGAACTTGTTACATGACCCTGTAGTGTTAAGAAACTATGGGACCCTATGCTGTCTTTTCATCCTCTGGTCCTTGGGTGATGCCTCTGGTCTGTCTTGTCTTGTACCCTGCAGACCTCCAGTGCATAAGCTCAGGAAGATTTGAATTTGGATCTAATTCTTTTGGCTCAAGTGATGCTCCTAGTGAAAGTTCTTGGCTATCTTAATTTCACCTAAGCTTCTACGATAAACCCATGGGATGTCTGCCTTAGACTCCCACGCAACCCCAGCTCAAGCTGTGCACTCAGCAGGCCTTGCTATGAAGCCACCTTGCTGCCCCTGTTGTACCAAAACTCTCTGGAAAGCTGCTAACTTAGACTCTTATTTTTGCCTCTAGGAAAACAAGGATAGGCTGGATGGCTGAACATCAGGAACTGAGTGACAGACTGGTCATAGTAAAGACCATCAGATTTAACTGAATCTGATTAGGTCAACATGGGCATTCTGCTAGATGACATAAGAAAGAAGAGTCCTCTTGCTAACATACTTGCCCTTCTCTAGGCCAACTCCAAAGAAGCAAAAATCTGGACAGACATCTATATGTATCTGCTCCTGGTTTATCTCTCTTAGTCCCTTATAATATTACAAGGCTGGAGAGACACAGCTTTCATTTACATCTTTTATATCATTGCCTCCTTCTCTCAGGTTCCATTTAAGCCCCTTGATGGACAAAGCCTGAGGCCTCCCACTCTGTCATTAACATGGTAGCAAATTAACAACACAGCAAAAGAAATTCTGTGGTTAATACGGCAACAGAGGAAACCAGAGGAGTTTAGAAAATCTGTTCTCAGTGATATTAATTTGCTGTGCAAACCCATTTTGCATGTCAAAAGCTGAATATTACCTAGATATTTTAGTCTCCCAGAGAGATGGATGCCTCAGGTAGGCCAGTTGGAAAATCCCTACTGGGAAAATAATAGAAAAATTACATTAATATCATTCAAAATGTTACTCATGTTGCCATGGATTTTTAGTAATCTATGCAATTAATATTACATAGCATTTCTAAAATGAATAATCATGGAGACTTCAAAAATGTTCACAGTATGATAGCATATGCTACCTGAAAATGGATACTCATTCAAGAATTTAAATAGCATCAAAAAAAAAAAGAGACTTTAAATAACATCTATGTTTGTTGTATACAAAGACCGAATAAATAACTGCTGTACCACTGTGTCTGTGACCAGGTATGAAAAGAGAAATAGACAGTCTGGTATTTTCTTCAGTAGGTGAAGTAATTTAGTAATCTTTAATTGTTAATGAATCAACTGACCATCTGATATACATACTAAAGTCATTGAAGGTGAAAAAAAAAGTTAACAGTGGAAACATTTAATTCATGTTGATAAGACTGGTCCCAGTGCCTTTTTTCTTTCTTTGTTCTGTTTTCTTCCTGTATGTCTCTATTTCTTTTTCATTCAAGCTGGGTACCCACAAATCCAACTTCTTTAATTTCTCACCTGTGATTCCCTCCAATATAAGGAAATAAAATACCACCCAAATGCAAAGTTTAATTATATATGTCTCCACAAAATCTCAGTGAGGTATAGGAAGTAAAAAGTATCCAATATATTAAAAAAAAAAAAAAGTCCAGTTTCCTTTGACTGAAAGTTTCCATATTTTGCTAAATGCCCCTGAAGTATTACAATTTAATGACATAATAAGACATAAATTTATATGCCATCCATTGTAACACAGTAGAATGGAAAGCCAAATGAACTTGGAAATGTTCTTGGAAAGCCAAATGAAAGGTCAAAGGATTATCTATTACTCCAGGCCTATTATTTACAAAGTGTGTAACCATGAGCAACATACTTAAACTCTCTGTGCGTTCATTTCCTCTTCTGGAAAAGAAGAATGATAGTATCTCTCCTGACTTCACGGGATGGTTGACAGAATCAAAACTAAGATCAAGCATTGCTTCTGAAAATTCTTTGTTAAATTTTAAAGTGCTACAGACATGGCTGAGCATTACTGTTTTTACCACCATACCTGTAGCCGGTGTTGAGGTATGTGGTACCACAGTGCCTTGGCACTCATTTCTGCACACCCAAGGCTGCTCACTGAAAATGCCTATGATTCTTCAGCCATAGAGAAAGCTTGGCCCACTCCAGGCATGCAAGAAGTACCAGTTTCTGATCTCAGAAGTAGCCATCAACCAATGGTGAATGAGAGGTTGGTAAACAGAACACCTCAGCTTCCTTGCCCCTCTGTTGGAATGATTTAAGGTGCACCGTCTGCAGGGCCTCCCAGAATTGCCAAGAGGGAATGAGCACCAGTTTCACCCTGGCGATCACTTGCTTGATGAAAAATTCTTTATTGGTTTCTTTTCTATTCCTTCCCTGTCTGACTTGCCTACTCCCCTGCTGCTATTTTCTGGGATGACCTTGAATAAACCACTTACACTAGAATCCTTGTCTCACGGTATGCTTCAGAGGGAAACCAAACAAAGGCAACAACTCTTGACCAGGCCTTGCCTTCTTTGTCTGCCTGGGAGAAATCTTTGAAGCCTGGCAGCCTAAATCACACAGGAATTCAAGTCTGAAGTACTCTCATTTCTCCCTTTTAAACCTTCAATTAAAACCAGAATGACAAATTTTCCAATAAAATACAGTGGGTGATTTCTTCCCCCTGGATGACTGGTCATGCAATCCAGCAGGCAGGAAAGCATTCCCAGACCATTCTGAGGTCACTGAACTCTGACTCAGACTATCCTACTACACTCTCTTGCTCATACTTAGAATCAGCAGGTACTTATTGCCCAAACCTGTTTTATATGGAACAATAACTTCAGTTAAGTAACTAAAGATCTTCACTGCCTATGGGCCACAGGATTTTTAAAGTACCAAGTCCCCAAGAGCCGTAGGTCCAAATTTCATCTTGCCTTTGCATTTGTATAAAAAGTAATATTACTAAGTCTTTCTTTTTTGATTAATAAAACACATTTTCTCAAAATGCCTTTTTAACTGTTTATTTTAACTGAAAAATCTCTTCTCTATGAACTTAGCAAGGCCTGGGTTTAAATTCTGACTGCAACTCTCACTAACTGTGACACTAGGCCTATTACTTAGCCCCCAGGCCTCCATTTCTTCTTCCCCTCAGTTAGAAACAATAAAAGACCTAGATTTTACAGTGGCCCTTAGGACTACATGAAGTAAGCTTTGTACAGCTCAACACATGGTAAATTTTCATGTTTGTTAAAAAGGAATCTGGAAATATCTCATTCACTTATTCAATTAACATGTATTGAGCATCTGTTTACTGCTAGACCCTGTGATGAATAAAATAGAATCTTTCTCCTACCCTTCAGAAGCTAACAGTCTATTGGGGAGATAGATACACTTGTTTTAGTGAATAATTAAAACATCTGTAATACAGTATATTGTATTCAATATAGTATTGCATGCTAGTATTAAACTGGATGATTATAATGGGAACTATTTTTTCTTGTAAACAGCAACAATAAAAAGGCTCTCCATAAATTCTATGCTTAATAACAGATACAAGTATCTGAATAGATTCAGATCTGAATCTATTCAGATACTTGTATCTCCTTATCCTATATTCAGCAATGAAATTTCATAACCTTATAATTCTTAAGAACCATTCTCTGTCCATTATCAGAATGTTAATGTTTGAATGGTTAATACTGAGGAAAATCGGGACAAGAGCGCCATTCAACCCTGGGTCATGGTAAATGTGAAGAGAAAATTACAACCATGTAGGGTTTTGTAGTGGTCCAAGAGGACTGAATTACTGGTCTGCCTAACATATCATGTCACTCCACTAAAATCACTGTCAGTGTCATAAACTGCTATCGATTGGCTAAGTGCTTAGAGCCCTGGGAAATTTAATATTCTCCTGCCAAAAAGACCTAGTAATATGTTTTGTTGATCGCTGTAGCAAAAGCTCACCCTCCTTCCTGTTCTACAAGTTTCCAACATGTTTTATTCTTGCCTAAGAGAGTGTTTTGCGTATGTATTGCATGCTCTTGACCCAACTTACCCCAGACCTGTTGATTTCCGCAGCTGATTCTCGCATGCCATTCCTCAGATGGGGCGCACACAGCATGCGTCCCCTCTGAGACCTCTCTCACACCTCGTGAGGAGAAGCAGAGTGCCATTTGCTGGGATTACTTGTGAGAGGACGAGTCTGTTGATTAAGTGGCTCGGGCTCTGCCAGCAGGTTTAGTGAGGTGTTTGATTGGAACAAGAGACGGGGCTGACACTCCTAACTCAACCACAACATGTTCATCTTATAACACCCGGCTCCCGGACCCAGTTTTTAAACTGTTTATGCCCCATACCCTATGAAGAATATCACCAACTTTCTTAGAATGACAAGCGGATGTCTCAGCACTGAAAGGCCAATCAAGCCTTCATCTTAACCTTGTCTTCTCATCTTTGCAAAAGAGAATGTTTCCTTTTTTTTAAAGAACCACTTTCCTATAAGACAAATGCATTTTTTTAAAGATTTTATTTATTTATTTGACAGACAGAGATCACAAGCAGGCAGAGAGGCAGGCAGAGAGAGAGGGGGGAAGCAGGCTCCCTGCTGAGCAGAGAGAGCCCGACGTGGGGCTCGATCCCAGGACCTGAGATCATGACCCGAGCCAAAGGCAGAGGCTTTAACCTACTGAGCCACCCAGGCGCCCCGACAAATGCATTTTTAATAACTATTTATTCTTACTTTGAGAACAACGGTAACCTCCTTAATCGTAGTTCTTCAAATCTCAAAGATACCTTTTATAATAACAAATATGACTTTACTTCTGCTTTTGAATAAGCATTACATTTTCTTTCTTTTTATGAAGAAGGATCAATTCTACAACTAAACATATTATTTGAATTCTATCAGGAGCTTTTCCTGAATCATTTTAGAATAAAGTTCTTTGGTTCGGAGAGAATTTAGGTTTAAGTTTTCCAGTATGACTTCCCTTTCCATATTATAAATTCAACCAGTTATTTATTGGGATGGAAAAATACTAAAAGAACAAGGAAGGGTTGGCAAGAAGCCAACGAACCAATACCACAGTGTTTTGGTTTTTTTTAAACCATAAGAAAAACCAAGAAACAGGGCCCTGAGTGAGTAAGGGCCATGACTTGCCAGTCTGTTATCACGGCCCTCATCTTGGTCTCCAGGATGTCTTCCATGGAGCCATCAATGTGGCCTTGTTCTCAGGATGGTAGAGGTTGAGGTAACGATGGATTTGCTCAGTTCACTCATACAGACTAAATGAAGAACATCTGAAAGGTTTACATATATGCAGGAAAGAAACATGATTAACTAAAACAGCTCAAGGTTATGACTAGCAACTTGAAGACAGGTAGTCTGTGAGAGGAAGAAATGGAAAGTGATGGCAGTCCACAGGAATTAAAGAAAAGTGACTGTTTACTGATTTCTTTGAAAAGTATGGCTTCTGCCTAGACTGCTGCTGGGACCCACTCATGGTATCGGCACTGCTTGTAGTCAAAACCCATCCATGCAGGAAAAATCCTTCATTTCACAAATTAAAAAACTGAAGCTCGAGTTTCTCAAGATAAATTATTGTTTAGTGACAGAGCTGGATTAGAATCCAAATGTTCTGCCTCCTGCCTCGGTTCCCTTTTCATTCCATCAAGCTAAAGTACATTTAGGAACTGAATAGTATTCTCATAATTAAAAATGATTTCCTTAAAAAAAGTTACCTTGTGGGCACGTGGGTGGTTGGTTAAGTGTCTCCCTTTGGCTTGGGTCTAATCTCAGGGTCCAAGGAGTCCGGCATTGGACACCTTGCTCAGAGTGGGATCTGCTTCTCCCTCTGCCTGCTGCTCCCCCTGCTTGTGCTCTCTCTCTCTCTCTCTCTCTCTCTCAAATTAATAAATAAAATCTTTTTTAAAAATTACCTTTTTAGTTTACTGAGTACATGCTATGTTTCAGGCACTAGAATAGGAACTTTGTCTAGAATTTACCATTTAATTTCCCAGTGACCTAAATGAGACAGATACTGTTAAATCTGCAGTGCGTGAGTTAAAGTAACGCTCAGTGACACTGAATTACGTGCACTGTAAACTCTGGCATCTCACAACTGACAGAACCACCATTGAGATCTATGTCTGTCTAAATTCCACTTTAAGTAAGGGGCAGACCGAGAAGATTAACTGTGGCCAAAAGATCTGCACCTGCACCCCCTTCATCTCCATTGCGATGGTCTTAGTTCTGAATCTTCTTGTTGCTTAGACTAGTCCAACAGGTTCTTAACAGTTTGATACTCTCCCCTCTCAGTTCATATTCTACACTTACAACAGAATCATTTTAATTAACTCCACTATAGTTAACATAACTGCAGTACTAGTTTCGGGTGTACAACATAGTGATTCAACACTTCCGTGCATCAGCTTAAGTGTACTCGTATTCCCCGTCACTTATTTCACCCAGCCCCCACCCACCTCCCCTCTGGTAACCCTCCATTTGTTCTCAGTAGATAAGAATCTGGTTTTTTACTTGCTTTTTTTCTTTGTTCGTTTGCTTTGTTTCTTAAATTCTACATATGAGTGAAATCATATGGTATTTGTCTTTCTCTGACTGACATATTTCACTTAGCCTTACATTCTCAATCCATCCATGTTGTTGCAAACAGCAAGAATTTATTCTTTTTTATGGCTGAGTAATATTATATATATATACACATATATCTATATGTCTACAGATATATGTATATATATCTCCCACATCTTCTTTATCCAACAGAATTATATTTTTTAAATGCATAACTCATCATAAAATTCTCCTGTTATAGGAGTGCCTAGGTGTCTCAGTTGTTGAGGCTCATGATTTCAGCTTAGGTCATGATCTCATGGTGGTGGGATCAAGCCCCACAACAGGTTCCATGCTCAGCAGAGAATCTGCATGGGATTCTCTCTATTCCTCTCCCTTTGCCCCTCACTCATGCATGCACACACACACTCTCTCTCTCTCTCTCATAAATAAATCTTTAAAAAAATTCTCCTGTTACACTCAAGCCTACACAATTAATAAACAAGTGTCAGAGAAGATGTCTTTTTAATTTTTAGTTCTCTTAGATCTGAGTCTCTTTTTACTCCTCCTTATTAATTAATAGCAATATAATCACAAATTTTAATCACCCCTTATGACACCCTGAATTCTAAGAACAGTTTCTGAAATGTTATATATTTAGAAGATAAAGTTGTTGGCCTAATCTTTACCACAGAAGAATCAGTAATTAATAAAAAATCTAGATAGGGACAGTCCAAGAAACAAAAGTTATAAGATAATCTCCTTTATAAACATGGATATAGAGATATTAGCAAGCTGACATAAAAAAATACTTGTGACCCGGTCACCAAACTGTGGAAAAAACCAAGATGCCCTTCAATGGACGAATGGATAAGGAAGATGTGGTCCATATGCACTATGGAGTATTATGCCTCCATCAGAAAGGATGAATACTCAACTTTTGTAGCAACATGGACGGGACTGGAAGAGATTATGCTGAGGGAAATAAGTCAAGCAGAGAGAGTCAATTATCATATGGTTTCACTTATTTGCAGAGCATAACAAATAACACGGAGGACATGGAGAGATGGAGAGAAGAAGGGAGTTGAGGGAAATTAGAGGGGAAGATGAACCATGAGAGACTATGGACTCTGAAAAACAACCTGAGGGTTTTGAAGGGGCAGGGGGTGGGAGGTTGGGGGAGCCAGGTGGTGGGTATTATGGAGGGCACGTATTGCATGGAGCACTGGTGTGGTGCAAAAACTATGAATTCTGTTACGCTTAAAAGAAATTAAAAAAAAAAATCTCTAAAAACAATAACAACAACAACAACAACAAAAAAAAAACTTGTGACCAAATTAGGTTTATTCCACAAATGCAAGGATGGTTTGATTTACAAAGCCTAGAGTTGCAATTGGACAGATCAGCAAAAAAGAAAAATCATATGATCATCTCAGAATATAGAGAAAAACATTTTAAAATTCAACACATGATTATAATAACATTCTGGGCAAACTTGAAATGAAACAGACATGGGTTTCATCCTAGAAACCTGACTAAATAATTTACTACATGCTATCATGTAGCACTCCGTGAGGCTGTAGTCAAGAGAGCTCTACTTCCCACTCTAAGTCTGTTTTCAACCCCCCATGGCTTCTTTTGATAAGAATGGATGTGAGGGGGGCTCCTGGGTGGCTCAGTGGGTTAAAGCCGCTGCCTTCAGCTCAGGTCATGATCCCAGGATCCTGGGATCGAGCCCCGCATCAGGCTACTTGCTCAGTGGGGAGCCTGCTTCTCTCTCTGCCTCTGCCTGCCTCTCTGCCTGCTTGTGATCTCTGTCTCTCTCTCTCTGTCAAATAAATAAATAAAAAAAATAAAATCTTTAAAAAAAAAAAAAAAAGAATGGATGTGAGGCCCTGGCTCTCGCTCTCCTTTTCCTCTTTTTGGGCTCATATCTATTCAACTACATGATATGATTTGTTGATGCTATAGAAATCGTATAATATATAACCCTAATTGTACTGAATACTCTTAATGAGACTGAATCACACAAATTATTATCACTGCTTACTCATTATTTTAATAGTAATAAATCATATGGTTTCATCTTTACTTTTGCCTTCCAAATAATAAATTCCAACACAAAGACAACAAAAATTTTAGAAATGTAATCCTCTACAAGAAGAAAAGAGGAAAAAACCCACCTGTTTAAAGTTATCTTAACCCTATTTGCTAAGAAAACATAGGAAATTATATGATAGGGTTGATTTAATATGGGATATAAAGCAATCTTATTCTAATTTGGTCATTTGGGAGAACCTTTATGTTGCCATGTGATATAATTATGATGACAAATGGTGGCAATGTATTATTTCTGTAAGTGTTTTATATATGTAAGTTTATGAGAATACCATCTCATATGGGAGAGGGAATGTGCATACAGAAAGCACATGTATACAAGATTAGAACTAGAAATACAAGCACTGTGTTTGCAGAACAAGAAATAAAATATTTTGCCTGGGGCAAGGTGTTTGTGCAAGAAATAATCAAGAAATAAATAAGGTCAACATTAGGGACTGAATGTTTGGGTTCCCCCAAAATTTATATATTGAAATCCTAACCCTCGAGGTGAGGGAATAGGAAATGGGCTTTTAGCAGATGATTATATCGTAAGGATGGAGTCCTCACAAATGGGATTAGTACCCTTATAAAGAGATACCCTAGACAGCTTTCCCTCTCTCTCACCCCACCATGTAAGAATGTAAGGAGAATGGGAAGACAGCCATTTACAAACCAGGAAGAGGGTCCTCACTGACACAGGATCGATCAGCACCTTGATCTTTGACTTCCCAGCTTCTAGAACTGAGAGAAGTAAGGTAAGGTGTTTAAGCCACCCAGTCTGTGGTATTTGTTACAGCAGCCCAAACTGAAAAACAGTTTCACGGGGACCTTTTGGAGCTAAAAGAAAACACTTCAGAAAGTTTACAAAGCAAATGAAGATGTTATAATATACGTATTTTTAGCTGTTTTGTTATGTCTTTTTCCATGAAGGACATTCCCTGTGGTGCAGTATAAAGCTCTGTTTCTTTCTCCTCCCAAATGTTCCCCTATTCTGAGACTCCCTAAACCAGGCAAAACAAATCTGTCTTTCGAAAACTGGAAGCTAACAGAAGGATCTGTAAGGTTGTGCGTGGACAGAGCTTAGAGGGATTCCCTAAAACAGGGAGGGAGTCATTTAAGGACCAGACAACCAGGTTTATTCCTATTGTCCTGATTCTTTATTACTAGCATTCCCTTTCTCTACCAAGAATGTCTCAATTTGGACAATAAACTATATATTTGTCCTATTCACTGGCTGCTCACAAAACACCTATGGCTAAGCCCTTGGGCAAGGAAGTAATGCTAAAGCCAGTTCAGGCTGAACTGTCTAAAGTAGAAAGATATCCAGAGTACCCTCTAAACTATATTGTAGATATCTTTTAAAAGAACAAAGAGACTGTATGAAGATGGGGCAGGAGCAATAATCTATAAAAGTATTAATTAAGCTTAATGCAACAATGTAAGACAAGCACTCCACAAGATATCCTTGGCATGATTTTTTAATTTTTTTATTTATGACTTCCCAAAATGCTCTATGGAAAATTTGTGGAGAATAAATCAAATTGAGTGGGGAATTTTTTATGTGACAGACACCACACTATGTGAAAAACAGCCTTATATGTAGACCCACCAGTTACAGAGGATCAGGCATTTTTTCTAAGAAATTTACACATATCTCTTCCTTAATCCTTGTGAAAATCCTGTGAAGTAGGTACTATTATTCTGCAATTTTTTTTTAAGATTTTTATTTATTTGACAGAGAGAGACACAGTGAGAGAGGGAACACAAGCAGGGGGACTGGAAGAGGGAGAAGCAGGCTCCCCTGCAAGGAGCAGGAAGTCAGATGGGGAGCTCGATCCTAGGCAGAGCTTAACAAGTGAGCCACCCAGGTGCCCCTATTATTCTGCAATTTGCATGTTAGGGAACAAGGACACAAAGAGATTCCTTCACACAAGGATTCATAGCTGGGAAGTGATAGAATAAAAACCCAAGCAATTTAACCCCATAATCTGCTTTTTTAACCACTGTGGTATAGACTCATCATACCAAAAACAGCCAAAATTCTTCTACTTCATGTTCATTAGGTGACCACTTTTGTTAGAAACAATGACTTTTGGAGCCAGTTCCAACCTAGCACTTTCTGACTGCCAAATGGGTGCTATCCTGGCTCCCCACGCAAATACTGGTCCTTGCACCTCTGATATGTATTCTGAGATAGCTCTAATATAATTTTGTCTCTGAGGTGTGTCTGAAAGAAGAAGGATATCCGAGAAAAGAGCTGTCACCACTCTCTAACAGGTTTCTAATCTGGAACTGTAGATTTTACTTGATGTTTCTTGGACCTATAAGGAACTTGATTCCAATCCCTAAAGATAGTAACACTGGGATTTTACCTACCGGTATTGTCCAGGCAAATAATAGAAATAGGTTACCACTGTATCAGTCAGGAGAGCTTTCAGCTACCAGAAGCAGAAATCCCAAATGACAGTGGCTTGAACAAATTAGTGTATTTTTCCACAACCCAAATACCTAGAGTTATGTTGTTCTGGCATTATTACTGCTACTCAAAAATATTGTCAGGCATCTAGGCTTTTCCTGTATTTTGGCTATCTATCTTAAATGTGTTGGTCTCCACCATGATCTCAAGATGGCCATTACAGTTTCAGATCATGCTGTGTTCAGTGTAAGAAGAAGAGCGAAAGTAGTTTGCACAAAGTGCATTTAACTCTTCCAGAAGCAAACTTCAAAATACATTTTTTGGGCACCTCTAACCAAAATGAATATGTGGTTTCCTAGCCTCCAGCAGGTGGACAATAAAGATGGAGGTTGGGATTATATGTGGGGTGAGCCAATGAAATGTGTGCCAAGATGTGACTTGGGATCTACCAGTTGGTAAGAACTCTATCCTTTCCCTCCACAGTAAATGTGGGGATGTGGGGAATAGGAAGGAATCTGCATTCTCCATATTCTTAGAGACACAACTTTTTGTCCTCACTGAGATCCAGTATGTCTTTAGTCATGGAAATCTTTACAAAGATCTTTTACTATTATCTCCAGCTCTGGAGTGATGAAAACAGCTTTCTTCCTTCTACCCCTTCCTCCCTTAGCAATTTGAAAAGTTAGACTTGAGTATCATTACTAATTAGGAGCTTTCCTAATATACTGATATGTGCATGTGGGGAAGTGTAGAAGACCATGTATATACTAATGATGATTGTTGCTGAGGGATAACAGGGGATCCTTCTGTCTGTATATACATTTATCACTTGAATTTTTTTAATACAAGCATCTATTGCACTTTTGACCTGTAACAGCAATGAAGATAGAAATAGACAGTTATTGGGCACCTGCATGACTCAATCGGTTAAGTGTCTGCCTTCAGCTCAGGTCACGATCCCAGCGTCCTGGGATCAAGTCTTGCATCAGGCTCCCTCCTCAGCGAGAAACCTAGTTCTCCCTCTCCCTCTGCTGCTCCTCCTGTTTGTGCTCTCTGTCTTTTCTGTCAAATAAATACATTTTTTTTAAAAGAATAGGCAGTTATTAAATTTCTCACTAGCTTTTCATGCTTTAGGCAGAATAAATTCAGTATAGTTTTCTAACCAACTTTGTGGTTTATCCCTGAACCTTCAAGAAGTTCTTCAGATATTCTTTAGCAGTGAAAAAGTTTGCACAATTTCATCTACTTAAGTCTGATTACTGAAGTGTTAAAATATTCATAAGCGTTCCTAACTCTAGCATGTGAAATTGAATGGCTTACCCCTGAGGAAGTGCCCAAGTATGTGCCTGCCCTCTAGCTGTCAGGTTACCAAAGGTGTTGGTTTGTGAAAAGTGACTTTATCAGACTTCAAAATTCTGTGCATCAGGCTGGATAGATGTCTTTTTGACTGATAAGGCTGGTAAATTTTTTCCAGAGCTTTTCATTTCAGTGAATTACATAATAGTATGTCCACAAGCCTTTATTTTAATGTGATAGAAGAAAATGTCAATTTTGCCTAATTTTTTCTTCCTAGAGACGTGCAGTGACAGGCTCACAAAGTCACAGACTGACTAAAAGTTGGGGGTAAGCAAGAATGCCATCTACCACAAAATTGAGTTGTGGTTTATGTCTGCAGCTATAAATTAACAAGGTTCACAAGGGTCCTGACCAAGAACCATGCCGTGGTTTTGTTCAGGAGGCTGTTCTCAAATTTGTTGGAGTATTTGTCTTTACTACCTATACTAGAATGACTCCGAGGTTTCTGGCTTGTATGTCTAGGACAATGAGTGGATGCATACTTATTCACTGATATGGTAAATACCAGAAGAAAGAAGAATATTAATGGGAGAGGGCAGTCTCCCCCACTTACCAAGAAAAAGATGTTTAACAAGTTCCACCTTATACATTTTTTATTCTATATAGAAATAATATTTTCCTTTCTTCGATATATAATACTTGCCCTGTGACAACCTGCAGTAAATTTTTGGTCTTTTTTGGCTAATATTTGGAAGCTATTTTTAAGACACCCATGTAAACTGTGTCAGGGAAAGTGTTGTAATGATGTATTTCTACTATCCTAATTTTAACTATCCTAAAGTAGTTGGAAAATAGTAATCAGCAAAAATTTTTCTGAGTGTCCAAAATGGATCCCCTAACATTCAAACACCAAAATTCATGAGTCTCCTCTAGTCAGGATCTTTGTCTTCCCTCCCAGGCTATTTGTTCTATCTCGCCACCCAGTTCTAATGATTTCAATTAGTAGTGGTGACAATGATTTAGAAGATAATGATGATAGATAGCCTTGGCACTGGCATAGGAACATTACATTATTTCTAATTATCCCTAAAACCATTTTAACTAACCTAAGGGTAGACATTATTTACCCTCATTTTATAGATGAGAAACCAAGAGAGAGAGGTTAAGTAACTCACCCAAGCTAGTAGGGGGGAAGCTAGGCTCCAAAGAGCTATCTCTACCATACCACACAGTCTTCCTGAACAAGATGATTATTTACATTCCTCAGTACTGCATCTTTGACCTTCTGCTTTTCTCATGCAACATTTACTCCTAAAATAAGTGATCTCATCCAAATTTATGGTGGCAGCCATGATCAGAAGCTAATGACTCCTAGAATTAACCTTCCAGTTCAAGTTTATTTTCTGAGTTCTAGATCTGTGTATCTTACTGCCCTTAGGACATCCTTACTTCAATGTCCAATAGTTACCTATGATTTAACATATTCCAAATTAATACTTCATCTTCTCTAGCCCTTCTCCATATCTGTCCCTACTCCTTTAATCCTTAATTTTCTAATGGGCAATGTTATATACCTAGTTGCCCAAGCCAGAAGGTATTCTTGACATTTCCCTCTCCTTCAACCCTCACATCCAATTAAAAACTGAACCTCATTGGTGTCTTGCCAAAGTCTCAAAAAACCTCACATATTTACACACATTAGATAAAGTCAGTCACATTTTCCTGGTGATTTAAAATTTCTAACTCCCCCACCACCAAAAGACCTACAGCAAAACAAATGTCTAACTGAAAGCTGTTATTAGTATATCGAGCTATATTGAGATACTCGCCATGTTCTACCACTTCTTAGGTAGACTGTGAGACTAGAATTCATGAAGGAACAAGGGCATGTGGAGGGAGCCAGAAGCAAGCTCAAACAGCTGGGAAATGTTGCATGTGGCAAGTATAAGTTCAAAACCATTTTAATTCTCTTTTTTTTGGTTTATCCATCCTTCAAACCAATGTGATTATCTGATTCCAGGTGCCAAGCGTTTGGTTCCCTTTAACAATTTTCTTTACAATTTCAGCTTACTGAAGCATATCATAGCTCTGAATGCTACAATGCACAGAGCAATGCCCTGATATTCTAGAGCAATTACCTCACCTACACCCAAGACACATCTTGTAGTTACCTGGAAGTAAAGCTGAGAGCAGAAATCTTCCCTAATGATTTCCACGTCTTTTCAAATGTGTTAAATATGAACTTAATCATTCCATTTATTTCCCTCACCTGTCATCATCATAATTTTTAAAGGCCTCTCCCACCACACACTGATTTATTTCCAGTTTATTGCAAGTCATGTGAATGTGGAGTTGATATTCATGACCATCCACATGTTAGCTGGAAGCATAAAATCAAGGCTAGGACAGTGGAAGCATAGCCGAAAGGCTAATCTTTCAAGCTTAATTCCAAGTTTAAATCCATGAGTGTTTTGGAGATGGGTTATAAGTTTTAATTCCAGACACTGTTATAGAGAACTTGGATTCTCAATTCAGAATGAAGCCACAGAAGGGGGAGTGTTCATACATAATACCTCTTGATATAATAACACATGGTGACACCTGAGAAATATTTATTAGTGAATAAATGTACAAATCAATGAATCAACCAATCAATGAACCTGCTCTAAGACACACTTGAAAGATTCCCCATAAGGCGGTTCTTTTCCCAAACCATTCTTCCCCCAAGGCCAGATTCTGAAAGTGCCTGCCTCACTGTACCCTGCCAGACATTTGCTGCCGGTCTACCATCAGTTACCGGATTGCCCACAGTGAACTACCACAGTCCCACTGTCATGAAGGTAAATAGGACTCTGTTTTGCCTGGTGGGGCACAATAAGGCAATGTAGAAAAGGGATATGGCCAATTAAAACAACAACAACAAATAAAGAAATTTCCTATATCAGGTTCACGTTATTTATTTCTCCACACAAAGTTCTGCCTTAAAGGAGCCAGGATATAGGGAAAATCATCTTCATTTTCATCATTTGCCATGAAACCTGCACCTTGAAGTAATTCTAGATTGGGTAAATCCAGGAAGAGTTACCCAAACTAAAACTGGTTGAATCAATCCTGGCCATCAAAGAAGTAACAGATGTTATGGCCAGGCTTCCCTCACATTATGCCAGAAATTTAAGTCATGATTTTAGAAAGATTGTAACATTTTATGCAATATTCCAAATGGAGTTATTCTTAACAACTAATCCTGCAGAGCTGCTTGGAGAGGGGAAAATTGTTTAACATCAATAACAAAGAATTCCAATACAGGCTAGGTATCCTGAAAAACCAGAAATTTTCTGGTGGACCCAAAGAATAGGACCACAACGTGTTGAGAACTACAAGTAATTTCCACACTCTGAAAATACCTCTGCAGATTGGTACTATATAACCACAGGGAAGAAGGTAAAATATTTGTTTCCAACTTGCTACAAGGTGTTTTTATTATAAAAGCTGGTAAGTGGTGAGATTTTTTTTAAAAACAACGCTTGTAGCCAGCATGGAATGTCTGATAAAGGTAGGAGATAAATTTTCCATTGTCCTTCATGCTTCATACAGCATTTATGAAATTCTCACCTATATAAAATGTTGCCCTGAGCACTCAGCAACAAAATGATTTATATGTTCTTGGGCAGCAACAGTTCAGTGCTACACCCTTCAGCCCTATCCACTTCAATGAAGTGAGATGAGGCTTCCAAAACTCCTCCTACACCATAGCTGCAGGTGATTAAAATCTTATCATTTGTTATTTTATGTATTATATGTAAATTTCAAAATAATCATGGGCGTTATGCCATGATCTACCACAAAAACCTTTCAACAGAAAATAGCCTTGCCATTTATAACTCAGAGTTCCTGTTACCAGAGTCCTATCTAAAAGTTGGTCATATTGACTCAGGAAAAGACCCTGAGAATACTGGTCACCAAAGTGACTGCTGGTCTCAAAAAAGAGAAGAAAGGGGAGGTTGGGCTGCCCAAGCAAAAACAATGTGCCCACCCTGGATTAGCTGAGGCGATAGTGAAGAGACGTATGGCCGGAATCTCTAAACCCCAAATCCTGGCACCATGAGTACCCAAGAAGTGGACACACAGAAGACACTTGAGGAAAATGAATTCTCAATTATCAGCTGAGAGACTACAGTGCCAAACCTTTGGGTGATCTCAGGGAGCCCAGAACCTTGAGGCCTCTTTTTGGCTCTCCCGGTATATTTACCTTGGTTCTATCAAGTCACTCGACGAGTGGTCTCCCAAGGCTCAGAAAGGGAAGGTCCCAAGGTGAAGCAGCACTGAACACCTCACTGCACCTTGTGGGAAGGGAGAGAGAAAAGGTCCAAAGAGAGGTCACCCAAGAGAGACAGATGAAAAGGAGACCCGCAGGAGGGAGAGAGTTTAACTTTTCTTTCCCATGCCCCATTCTCAGAAATTAAATATGCTTGATTCACACTGGAATTCAAACTCCTTATGGTTAGTGGAGTAAGTGAGGTAGGGGAATTTTGGTGGGAGGTAGCAAAGGAGGAGAATGGAGGCTGGAGCCTTATCTCCCTCTAAAGATTAGAGCCTGTCAGGGCGCCTGGGTGGCTCAGTGGGTTAAGCCTCCGCTTTCAGCTCAGGTCATGATCTCAGGGTCCTGGGATCCAGCCCCGCATCAGGCTCTCTGCTCAGCAGAAAGCCTGCTTCCCCCCATTTCTCTGCCACCTCTCTGCCTATTTGTGATCTCTGTCTGTCAAATAAATAAATAAAATCTTTGGAAAAAAAAAAAGATTAGAGCCTGTCAATAAATGCTTTGCAGGTTAACTTGACAGGAGATAAGCAAAGAGGAAACAGGAGGCAGAGCTCTGGATTACTCTTCCCTTAGTTGTTCCACTAATGCAGACTTGAGAGCAAACATTCCACACTTGGCTTTGCCATTGAACAAAACTAATGTATTTTCCTCAATAATTATAGTGGACAAGGCAGAACTGGCTCAAAACTGGCTGACTTTAAAGTTTGCTGAATAAATCCATCGGTTAATTAATGAAGCAGTGCCCAAATAACACTAAGCATGGTTTCTTGATCTGTAAAAAGAGAACAGGTTGAATAAGACTCCAAAAGTACTTTTTCTTAATTTCTTAATTCATAAATCCCATAATTTATAAATTGATCATTTATTTTAGTTATGTTAAATGTATAATTATATATAAAAATAATTTGGAGAGCTTAAATTCACAATTTAAAAATTACATATATATATATATATGATTGTGGAATATCATGCAACTAAACTTCAGTTTTCTATTACTCAATGTACACATAGATCTTTACAGGTAGTCCTGCTCTATCTACCTCTCAACTATAATCTGATAAATGTTTCTTCTGTGATTGGGTCTTATTAGGGAAAGATCTTAATAAATGCAAGACCTTTTTTTAAGATTTTATTTATTTATTTGACAGACAGAGATCACAAGCAGGCAGAGAGGCAGGCAGAGAGAAGGGGGGAAGCAGGCTCCCCGCTGAGCAGAGAGCCAGATGCGGGGCTCAGTCCCAGGACCCTGAGATCATGACCCGAGTTGAAGGCAGAGGCTTAAACCCACTGAGCCACCCAGGCACCCCAATGCAAGACTTTTTAAAAATCTTGCTGTATTTACCAAGTTCACAGTAAGTATTTGAACCATTTTTTTATGGTTTAAAGATGGGGAAAAGGTACAAGGTCTAAAGGTGAAGACACTGATTTCCTTATCACCTTCCTCATCTTTGAACAGCAGTATGTAAATGCTATATAAAGTGTTTCTAAACCTGCTTTTGCTAGGTGATCCTACTGTGAGACAGCTCTTTAGGCAACAGAAAGAAGGAGAAATTTTAACAGAACTATCTCACACTGTTCTCTGGAAGGCTATTTGAAAGAAATGGGAAGAAAAAGGACCCTAGCATTAGTACCCTCACATTTTAGATTTGCTTCTACAAGGATTGTCATGTTCTAAAGTAAGTAATATGTAGACGGAGACAGAGATGGCAGGACAAGCAGTAGCTAGGTATGTACTGCCCCTCTCCTGAGGCAGGAGCTGTCACAGCAAAACTATACTCAGAGAGCGAAGTTACAGATTGTGTAAAAACTCCCCAAAGTCCTCCACTACCATTGTCTTAGTGAAATAACATGCTTCTCAGTATCCCACAGAAGAGCTCTGTGCAGTGTCTAGCGTTGAGCTTGGGGTGGACCCATTTAACCCATTTCAGCTCTGAGTAGCTCGGAAGGGATTTATTCTTTGAACAAATGTTCTTTGGACTCCAGCCATTCATATTTCTCATGACCTGAAAAAAAGCTGGGGTGTTCGGATACAAACTGCAAACATGCACCCCTCCAGCAGTCTAAGTTATCCCTCAATGGAAAGATAGGAAGATTTTTATGAAGCTAACGAAGCTTGCTTCTTCAGAGCCCTTCATTTTTGAGGACACTATGATGACCTGAGACATTTTTAGTAAGCATTGTATTTGAAATTTTGCAAAATAATTTAAAGTGCAACCAATGAACACTGTTGTCCCTTTCCACTCCAACTTCCTCTCCACTGCACTGTCCTATGTGTTTGGTGGCACTGGAGGAGCCATGAGCAGATCTGAGATCCAAATTCATTTAACATGGGTTTCGCCTGGCCCCTGGGACTTCTGTCTGTACGTAGCTTTGTGCATTGCTAGTCATCCTGATGCAGGGATGGCTTCCAGGAGTGACTAAATGATGATTCATCTCCAGGGAGGCATAGGGACAGAGGTTTTACTGTAATCTAAGCACATAAGTTGAGAAGAAATGAGGTTTGAAAGTCCAGACTCAGAAACTAGTCTATGGAAAATGCTTCTAATCATCAGACATATAGAATTGTAATAAAAGGAACCAATTCTCATCAACAACTGATCAAAACCGGAATTTTCTCTTCTCAGAAATATAATCTATAATACAGGCTATACAATTACAAATGCACATTTTTATGGAATGGTCCAAAAAAAGAATTTGTCAGAAATTCTGAGTTTGGGGCGCCTGGGTGGCTCAGTTGTTAAGCATCTGCCTTCAGCTCAGGTCATGATCCCAGAGTTCTGGGATCGAGTCCCACATCAGGGTCCCTGCTCCATGGGGAGTCTGCTTCTCCCTCCGACCTTCTTACCTGTCATGCTCTCTCTCACTGTCTCTCTCAAATAAATAAATAAAATCTTTTAAAAAATTGAAAAATTTTAAAAAAGAAATTCTGAGTTTGTAGGGCACAAAACTGAAGCAGTACTATAAAAAATAAATACAGCTATATGTAAAGTCACATGTTTTATGAATTCCAATGTATTACATCACATCTTAGTATATATAATGCACTGTTCTAAGACCAAAGATTCCAGATGAATTGACATGCCAAAATGCTACGAAGGCAATGAAATGCCCTGAAGATACAAAGTGTTTCTATGACCAAGCTCCTACATTTATTTTTCAATGTATATTATATGAGTCATTTGATTACAAAAGTATGTGGCCCATTATAGCAGAGCACTAATCCTGGCATGCATTTGGCTTGATCTTATGCATTCCACACTTTCAGATTTCTTTTATTACTTTTTCCAGAATTATTAAGCATACCAAAATGTGAATGTATTAAGAAAAAGGATCCAAGTTGAATCAAAAATCATAAACCAATAAAAGTATTTGTGGTATTTACTAGCTGACTTTTATTTTTTAAAAGATTTTATTTATTTGACAGACAGAGATCACAAGTAGGCAGAGAGGCAGGCAGATAGAGAGAGGAGGAAGCAGGCTCCCCGCCGAGCAGAGAGCCCGATGTGGGGTCGGATGTGGGGCCCGATCCCAGGACACCCAGATCACGACCTGAGCCGAAGGCAGAGGCTTTAGCCCACTGAGCCACCCAGGTGCCCCTGTTAGCTGGCTTTTAAAAACGTTTAATTTGTTGTGATTTTTCGGTCCAAATAAGTATGCATTTTCATACCTAATTTTCTATTTGTAATTTAATATTCTTTTTCTTTTCCCAGCAAATTAAGTTTCAGGCTGCACAGAATCTGAATCTGCCATGTAATTAAACCAATTGCAAAGGCACTGGTTTACCAGGCCTGCTGGGTAGAGCGTGGCTGACTTTTGGGAAAATGGGCTCAGGCCATCTTTGCTTGGGTGCATAGTTCCAAAAGCCCTTATCCCAATGATAAAATTCTAAAAATTCTGAAAACTTAAATATATGCTTATTATTTGGCATCAAAATTCATTTGGCAACTGAACTTAGCTAGAACTGACATGAGGCTATTTATAAATTTAATTGATCTCGGTATGAATATTCATACAGTTTATTGTGGAAATATTAAAAATTTGAATTTAAGATGTTGCACAAATTCCATGAGAGGTTTTACAGAATTTTTTAACTAAAAAAACTTTTTAAAATTCTAAAACACATGTAGTTCCAGGGTTTATGGATAAGGAATTTGGGGTCTGTGCTAATTTTCACACTGTTGCCTCCCATGGGCAGGGACTTAGGGAGTCAAGCAGTCTGTTGAGGACTATGATAAATTTTGAGAATATCTGATAGTATGTGACAGATAAGCTCATGGATCCAATCCCCGCCCCGGGTGCCAGAGGATGACATTCACAAACAAACAAACAAAAAACCTGATGGAATGGGAGGCAAAATTTCATCTTATTATTGGGGAATAATACTAATGGAAACCCGGACATAGAACATGTGACATGTGACATGGACTTGAAATCTACATTAGATCTGCAACATCTCTACGCGCAAAAAAAAAAATGATCAACACACTTAGGCATATACTGGTTGTGTGACCTTGTGCAAAACCTCCCCTATGAAAAAATGCCCACCCCTATAAAATATTGTTTTATATCATCTACTTCATATTTATATATAACAGAGGTTTAAATATAAATATATTACCTACTTAATAAATTTGTTTTGAGATTTAAATGGTATAATGCAAGTAACATAGTTAAAACAGTGTCTTAAATGCTTACAACATATCAGCACCTCCTAAAGGCCAGCAATTATTATTACATTATAGATGAGGAAAGAATAGGGTCCCCAGAAGAGCCCATGTCTACTTACAAAGCCCACTCCCTTTGAAGTATATTAGTTAAGTTATAAAAATGTAGCTTTGACTTGAAAAGGTATTTGTACATCAGTGTACACAGCAACATTATTCACAATAGCCCCAAAGTGAAAACAACCCAAATTTCCATTAACAAATGAACATGTAAATAAAATGCGGTATGTACATACAATGGAATTTTATTGAGCCTTAGAAAGTAATGAAATTCTGACACAGGCTACAATATGGATAAACCCTGAAGACATTGTGCTAAGTGAAATAAACCAAACACAAAAGGACAAACATAATGTGATTCCACTTACATAAAGTACCAAGAATAATCAAATTCATAGAGACAGAAAGTAGCATGGTGATTGCCAAGGCTTGGAGGGAGGAAGCATATTTAAATGGGCATGGAGTTTCAGTTTGGAAGATGAAAGAATTCTTGAGATAGATGTTTGTGATGGTTTTACAGCAATGTAAATGTGCTTGATGTCAATGGACTACATACTTGAAAATGGTTAAAATGACAAATTTTATATTATGTATTTTTTACAACAAAAAATAAAGCAAGAAAAAGAAAGAAAGAAATACAGCCCAGCTCTCTATTCGGCTAGCTTATGAAGGTCCTCCAGCCCTCTGATAAGTTTACCTCTAATGACTTCTGAGAGTCATGAGGAGTTTTCTCATGTGTGCTTAAGAACAAAACTGCTGAGCTGTAGCAGAGTGTATATATTTTTGCCCTGTTCTGCTCCACCCACTGTTTACTAAGCACAAATATCTCCTATTGGACACTAAGTTTATGAATCCAAGAAATCAAAATGAAATTGAGAGTAAATTCTCTCCTTTTGGTTTTGCCTTCTGTGAAGAGTGTGTGAAAGTTATGAATCTTCTTCCTCAATATCTTACAGTTTATAGGAAAATATTTCCTTCTGGTTTTATGTACAATCCCTCAATCTCTTCCCAAAACCTCCCCACTCTGTACTCAGACACACTAAATAAATTACTACTGTATACTCAAAGTTGTTCCTCCCTTCACTCTCCATTTAATTAGTCTTGTAGGTCTGAGTCTTTCTTCCCTTAGGATGCGATATGGCATCCTAATATTTAGCTAGTATATGCCATTATGGTCATGCAATTGATTAAATACTGAAATGATCTTCCTGGGTTGCATATAGCAGCTGTCCTGTGACTCTGAGTGTCCCCTCCTACGTCCCCAGCCAACCCTGGCCATCCTTCCAGGACCCCTCAAACCTGGCACAATTCCATCAACTAGGAGCCAACACATGGCAGAGCCAGTCCATGCAGGACCATACTACATCACTCTAAGCCGGTGTTCATTCTGATTGGCCAATGTTATGTCTTACTGGTTGTTTCAAAATTTCAAAATTTCAAAATACTTTTTGAAATTACCTCTGGATGAGATAGTCTGACGGCTGGCTCCTTGGTCTCTTAGAAATTATTCTATTAATTCACCAGATAAGCTCCACTTCAATACTCATCAAGGAAAATGAAATTAAGACTACAATGAGATACCACTAGCCATCCTACGGAATAGCTAAAATAAAAAAGACAGAAAATACCAAGAGTTGACAAGAATATTGAGCAAGTACAATTCTCATACACTGCTGGTGGGAGTACAACTACTTGGGGAAATTGGTTGATGATACTTACTAAAGCTGAACGAGTATGTATTAGCATACGACACGACCTAGTAAATCTACTTTATGCAGTAAACCTTTCTCTCTCTCCACACTCCTCCTCCTCATTTAACTGAGAAGACTACCCAGAGCTGTTGTCTGCCTACAAGGAGATCACAGATACTGTTTGCATTCCCTTTTCAGATCCACAGTAAGAAAGCATTTTGATGTGCACGGCTTTAGCTAAATCCTAGTGCCTTACAGGGATTTTTATAATGCTGAGCTCCTCTACCAAAGTAAAATTTTCTACCTCCTCTCCTGCCTGGTTTTCTTATTTAATAAAGTTTATAAAAATACCAGCATCCAGCATGAATTGCTGCCAAAGTTTTTTTGTTCTGTGCTCCACTTTTCCTCATCAACAAGGATTCAATGGGCACTGCTAGTTCTGTCTCTTTCTGGATGGAAATGTGAAGAAGGGACAAGAATTAGAACCACTTTAAAAAGGCAGAATCTCCACAGTAGAGGGGCATCTGAACAATTTTCTGGTGGGTGGAGTCCAGCATAAGTGTGTAACCTTGCTATTTTTTTCTCCATCCATCTGTGGCTTTTTCTTATTGGTTAGAAACACACCAGCGATTGTGATATCAGCTTTTCTGATAATCTTAGCTTGCAGTAGTAGGCTCTTCCAGGTCTCCAGCAACACTTAGCAGAACTATAGGGAAACTGCATCAAGTGACTCAAGCCAGACACCATTTAAAATTGGAGAACTTTTCTTTTTAGATTACAAATTCATATCTTACACATTTATATATTCCTGCAAAGATCACAAATTCCTATCTTACATGTTTATATAGTCCCCCCCGCCAATGCTTGACCCCAAAACCTTTCTGGTAACACTGATCAAGTCTTTTCTGACTTTGATTTTTTTATTTCACTGCCCCTCACTCATTCCTCAAGTGATGCCTCCCTCTAGCCACCCCGTGTCAGGAGGATGATCTTTTACAATATTAAAACACCTTCAAACCAAAGTAGCAGCAGCAGCAGACTCAATTTCCATGAAGAGCCAACCAAAAAGAGTGTCACCCTTGCCTTTAATACTTTGGATATCTGGCAGTAACAAAGCTGTTTAGATATTCAGAGTAGCTCTTCTGTCTTTTGATGGTTACGAGAAGCTATAATCAATGCCCCCAAAGGTATTAATATCACACCTATGCCTTTCTGCAAAACAGTCAAATGCAGATACGATAGGAAGAAGAAGACTGCTTAGACATGTTAGTTATTACCAAAACTACTTTCACATACGTAACTTAGAGAGCAAAATGTATTACTGGCTTCAACTCTAAGGCATGGTCATGTTCCAATACCTTACTTTCAGAAATCTGGCCTCACCATTTGAAATCAAAGTTGGTGTGCAGGAGGTGCCAGTGGAATTTTCCTATTAGGCAACTGGGCCTGTAAGGAAGATAGGATTCAAACGAAATCTCACCAGTTTTGATTATCATCCAGTGCTTGTGCCACATAGCTGCCCTTTCCTACTTGCCAGCCGTTCAGAGACACAATGGCTTCCATTAGGCAAAACAATACCACAACAGTTATTACAGGAAGGAAGAGACATTCATCACCAGAATATTTTAGCAAATGAATCACAACAGACTGATGGCATAACTCACATTCTAAGGCCAAGAATAAGAATTATATGGTTTATTTTAAGACAGCAGAAGAGTAAAAAAACAGATTGAAAAACATATGATATCCCCTCCAGCTCAAAGCTCTATAAACAGCAGTGGCATTTGCAAAGTTCTGCGTGTCTTCTCAAATGTGGTTTCAGTTTTAATGTGTGTTGACATCTTCCTCTGTGTGCAGATTTAACTGGGAGAACAACAGTTTGTGCTTTTTTTCCCTGCTGCTACAGGATGAGAATAGGGAAAGAACCCAGCAATCTCTATTTACATTGAGCAGCTATATACTCTGAATGAAAAACCAAGATATGCTTTTCCTTCAATGATTCCAAATTAGTAGAATGAAAACATGCTTTTCCCTTGAGCCATTAAATTGTATAATGCAGAAGAGACGCAGTAGTTGTGGTGTCTCCTTCTATTCTCTTCTGGAGCAGAGGCAAATGAAATAAATAAATGAGATGACTGAAAAGGAATTTTCCTTTCCAAAAACAAATAAATGGTAAAGGGACTGAGCGCCAAACTTCACAGAACCACACAAAGAACCAGAGCTTCAAGTTGTAATTTTAAAAATAGTATAGTGAAAAATTAAGGGGCTCTAACATGAAACAAATTTAGGAAGAAAGAGAAAGAAACAGCATGCCAAGAACTGTACTGATTAGGAAGTGGGCAATTTAATTTCTTCAGGAGAGTAAATCTCCAACATGAATTAATTTGCCTCACGCTGAGTCCTGCTGGTTTTTCTGCTTTCCTCAATCACTGTTTATTTCACAAAATCAGCACTCACCTATCTTCTTTGATTATTTAATTTCAGGAGGATTTTCCTTTCACAAAGCCGTTAGCGCAGCTAAACTCGCTCTGCATGCAATGTGTAAACACATTATAATGGCCTGCCTAGGTGTGGGGATTATTTATTTCATCTTGGAGACATTGTTTCGATGCTCTACTTCCCCTCAAGTGAAATCTCTCAGTGACATTGTGCAATCTACTTCCAACAGTGTGCATCTTTCATTGACATTCACCAAATGCACAGGTTCTTATCCAGAATCAGGAAAGCAGTATTCATACCATGACATAGATGCTCTCATTCCTAAAGAAGTGGGTCAGGGGCTATAGCTGGTAGAACTTGTAAATAATACACAAAATGCCATTTTAAAATAAAAACGGGCATTGATTTCTTTGTTAGTAACTTCTCTGTGACTGTCTAGGCTCTCCTGAGTTTTCATTTTATGCACGTAGATCAGTGTAATAGCAAGGTTTATTAGGATTCAAGGCTATGACTTTTTTTTTAAAACGAGGCTGGTCTCTCAATGGATTTCTTTTGGCAGAATATTTAGATAATTAGAAATACGACACAAACATTTAGAAATAAAAACTAAAGATCCCCTATGAAGTGCCACAGTTTGTTTTTAACTTTGCCTCAAGGACAAGCATGACGCATATAGCCTTTTCCTTTTATCTTTATTTCGGCTTCTTTACTGCTTCTGATTAGTGACCTCAATTGAGTCTCATTGCTCATGACAAAGGCTACTAATGGATTGTTTGAGCCTGAATGTGTTTGGGTGGAATATTCCTTTTTTCCAGACCCAAGGCCAGGGTTTTTCCATCTCCAGGATATTCTACTCAGAGTTCTAGATAATGCTGGTCAGGTTATTCAAACTAAGTGCTTTTACACTTTTTGAAACAAAGTCCCCCTTATCATGCTCTGTGTAGTGATATTTGCAGTCATTATATTCAAAAGCATGCTGTTGAGCTGCCTCGCTTTGAGCCAAAGCATTTTCCTATCGACACCCATCACAGGAGAGATCAAATCAAGAAACCAAAGATTCCTATAGATTTTCACAGTGAACCCTAACCACGAGGTAACCTCTGAGGTGATTAGCCTATTGTAATTACGTTTATGTGCTTTACTCACATGCTTTGTCACTTAAGAGACATGAAAATGCTGTTCATTGTTGCTAGGAGATGGGTGACTATGGCAACAGTGCGGGGCAGAGTCAGATGCAGAGCCTAGAGCATAGTGAGGTTTAGGCTCCTTTTTGATCTCTAACTGACTCCACAGCAGTCCTGAGCAAAGAAGCCCCACATCCCTGCCCCTTCAGCTTGCTTCAAAAGATATGCCACATGGCTTCTTCTCACACATCAGTTCTCCCCATTTAACAAGTGTCTTTTTGGTGCTAACTATGCACTGCAAGGCTGTCTGGAAAAGAAAAAAGCTGGATAACAAGGGGGATTATCACTATTTAGCTGTGTTTTCATACTGTTATTAATTTAGTTCAGATCTAGTGCCATATGCTTGTCTTCATCATTCCACTGAACTCCTGGCGACTTTCATAGAAGTTCCATGTGAAGAATGAGAGGAACATATGGTTCTAATAGTGATTTGTTCATTCCTCAAAGATTTATGGGTGTTTTAAAGTCATTAATCATTATCGCTGAGACACCCTTCGATGTCTTCGGGAGTACTTTCACTGATTTAAAGGAGTCCTCACCACACGGCCATATCTAGGATGAAAAATAATGCTTATTTTTTTTCTCTAAAAACTTGGAAAGAAGAGGAAAAATACTGATTTGTCCCTCTTACAATCAAGTAAGATGGCAGCAAATAGCAGTCATAAATTGCCACAGTAAATGGAATAATCTAAAATCATTTGCTATTGGATCATCAAAGTCTTAATCGATTTACTCATCATTTTCATGATGTCACTCGTCTTCAGAAAACTATGAGTCCCTGTTGCCACCATATCAAATCCAGATTCCTTTCACCTGGCCTTCCTCTCCCTCTGCCCCAACAATCCTTCCAGCATAATTTATTCCCCAATATAAATCTTCCCTCTGCTCAGAGAAACACCTCATAGTATCTCCCGTCCCACTGCCTCCTCCACTGCTGCTCACACAGGAGATCTCTATTTCCATTTCTGTACCTTTGTTGCTGCCATTTCCTAAAATGCCTTCTCTTTTGAATGCTCCTTTTGGTTCAAGTGTTTATCAGGTATCTACCATATGCTTGGCCCCATATTAGGTGCTCCTCTCTGAAGAGAAACATGATGAGAGTGCCACACCATCTACTAAGGGTACCAGATCTATAAAAAGTAACAATGGACATCATTTTTGAAGTGTTCGCTACATGCATGAGACACTATTCCCTATTTACTGTCCAGAATCTTGATATCATCTCCAGCTAACAGACGAAAGACCTGAGACCTCACTCAAATAGTCAAGGGTAAATGACTTACTCGAAGTCAGAGAGCCAGTTAGCAGTTAAACTGAGACTAGAACCCACGTCTGTCTCATTTCAGAAATGATAATTAATCACACTACTGTTTTGACACAGTGAGATATTTTCAAGAATATAAATATGTATTTTCTAAGGATAGGAACCGTTAAGGGAAACAGTGATCAACTCCATTAGGGAGGGTCAGAGAAGAGTTCCTAACATTTAGAAAGGAGTTAACTTATAAATAAGGAGTTTGACTGTGAATATATGAGGCAAAGAACATTTTGGGGGAAGGGTTGAACTTAGAATCTTAAATTCTTTTCAGCTTCTTTAAATATCAGTCCTCTCAACATCAACATTTCCCTTCTTCAAAATGCAACTCCATGCCTACCTCTTTCCTTTCCACATTAACCCTTGCTCCTTTCATTCTCCTCTAAACTCTGATGGCACTTCCTTTGCAGCAGCCTCCTTAGGTCTTGGTTAGAAACTATCTTATGCTGCTCCCAATTTTCTGGACCATTCAATCATCAAGGACAGTAACCACACTTTCATCTGTTTAGTAGCTTCCAAAGAACCTAGAGTTGTATTAGAAACATCCTAGGGGATCTGCATGTGCCACTTATTGGCAAGTCTTCACAACTGTATCATTTTTATAGTTTGTAAATTCTCTCATTTATGCAATCTTCTTAGATATTCACAATAACCCAGTGAAGTATGCTGGCTTGCTGTTGCTAATCCCCATTTTGCAGATTAAAGGAAACTATAATTTAGAGTAGTTCATCGGAAAACCTAGAATCACCCTGGCAATAAATAAATGAGACTTTCAGTAAAAGAATCTCAGTGCTAATTCCACTATACAATTCTTAATTCAGAGAATGATGGATAGATGGGTTAACTTCCATATACTGGCAGATGTATTAAGTCTCATATTCACATTATCACTACTAAGTTGGTAATAAATTCTGTGTTCATATAATAAGTATCTAACCAGTTTTATCTCAGAGAGAGAACTATAAAATAATTCACTTAAGTTATCCAACCACTTGATTATTGAACCAAGAGCAAAAAAAGGGATTTTGAAAATGTGCAAAAAGTAGCATGGTGGTTACTCTTGTCCACATAAGATTCCTGAAAGAACCAGCTTACCAAGCTTCATATGGACTGCAAACAGCAGGTGGGTATTTCGCAGACATCTGCTGACCTCTCCAATTGAGAGCCCTTGAGAAAGTCACTAACATGATCATGAAAGGGATGAATGGTCCTGCTCATTAATCAAAGACTGCAGGAAAGTAATCAAACTTGACTCTCCCTGCTGAAGGCTGGGCACACTGTCAAAGCCCAGAAGGAGGGTACAACATAAGATAAAATGTCTCCTCTACTCAGTGCAGAACCATCGTTCCCTAACACCGCAAAACCCTTAGCCAGTGGCCCCAAGGTGTATCCACTGCGAATATGTATCCTGAATGAAGGTCAGAGTCCTAAGTGAGACCTTTACAAGGTCTCCCCAGCAGAACACTGTCTCATCTCATCAGAAGTGAAACCTGAAATTTTCTTGACATTTTTAACTGATGAGCTAGCAGGTAAGTATGTTATAAAGCATTCACTGAGTCTCAAAGGGCTTCCTGGCTCTTCCATCTGGCCTGCTTCTGCCCCTAGACCCAGAGATAACTCTCCAGTATGGATCACCGAGACAGAATTAAAGGAGATGTAGGAGTTCCACTCACCAGTGGTTCCGTTTAGAAACGAGGCTAGCTGCTTCAAGATGTGTCTGCATTTAATGCTCCCTACCCCCTTCTCTTTTCTCTTCCTTCCTTCCTTCACATTATTCTGGACAAGCACCAAAATACATGACTGTAAGAAAAAGGAGCTATCATCCTTTTTTATTTCTCCATAGCCACGTCCAGAACATTGGCACCATACTTTACATGTAATATATGATCTGTAACAGGAGGTAAATAATACTAACTAAAGACAAGGCACTAGATTCAATCAAAGGGAAGAAAATTAAATTAGTTTAAACGACTATGGAAAGTGTTTAATCCCACTAGTAAACAAACAAAAAGGCTATACACCACTTCCATCTGTATACATTGGCTAAAACTTTCTAAATTTCTTTCTTCTTCCTTTTTAAAAAAAACCTATTTTGTATTTTGTAATGAGACTTCTCAGTGGTCCAAGTAAGAGCACGGTGGCCCAGGGCTGCAAGAGTCACTTTGTAAGTAAAATGCCAGAAGTTATTCAATCCTGATTAAATCCTTAATGACACAGTGTTCTCTCCTTCGTAAGCAGCTTCTCACCCTCAGAAATCTGGCTTCTTATTCTTGACTTTGTCCCAAAAGTTTCCAAGCTGCCCCCGTTCTGATCTCTCTTGATCCTGGTGATGATTTCGTCCTCTCTATTGGATCTCTCAGCCATCTGGTCCATAGCCACTTCACCGCGAGTTGGCACACACAAGTTCAAAGCAACCTTTCGGGCACTGTCTGATCCCACCCTTTTCCAGGTTATTATCTTCCACTGACCCCCATTGTGCCCATCACGGTGTCCTCCTCACACCCAGCTTCTAACGTGACAATAGACCCATTCATCCTGAGTTTCCTCTACTGTGCTAATTAAAAAATAGCTCACATAAAGTATTTTTGATATTTAAAAATATCAGAACAATTCTTGTTCAGTGTATCCCAGTTTGGGAGGGGGGTTGGAAATCCGTTCTATCTCCACGCACAAGTTATTGTCAGAAAAGCATGAACTTGCCTCATGAGCGCTTCAATTAGTTCTCAAAATACATCTCTTTTACACTGCCTTCTCTGCTTTTATTTCCACGAAGAATACATTATTTTCTTCCCTGAAAGCTATGGCAGTAAGAAATGAGATGAAAGAAGCACACACAGTATGCATTCATGTTACCCTGGAAGTTCTTGAACGGGCTTCCCCGGAGTTCCCTTCCTCGGAGTTTCATGCTGTGATAAACATTACTTTCCATAGACTACTGAAGATTCTTTTTAAAGTGACCTGAGCACTTCCAAATCAATCAAAGTCTATTTTTTAAAGATGGCAGGAATGTTTTGTGATAACATTTAAAAGTACATTTTAATTTTTTTTAAGATTCTATTTATTTATTTATTTGACAGAGATACAGTGAGAGAGGGAACACAAGGAGGGAGAGTGGGAGAGGGAGAAGCAGGCTTCCCGCCAAGCAGGGAGCCCGATACAGGGCTTGATCCCAGAACCCCAGGATTATGACCTCAGCTAAAGGTAGACGCTTAACAACTGAGTCACTCAGGTGCCCTAAAAGGACATTTTAATAGAACCAACATTTATAGTAGCATGGATAAATGTATAAATTACACAGTCAGAGCCTCAAGTTTATTTATGCCGAATTGAAAATACAAAGAGTATATATAAATGAACCCTTAGAGGACAGAAATACAATATTAGGTACCTGTTTCCATTGTTTCCCCACCACCATCATGTGCAAATACAGGGTAAGCCCTGGTGAGTTCCTGTCTCATTTTCCTACCTTATTTCTGCCCTCAATCACTATAAGCAGAGAGGATTGCTCAAGGGCAGGTAACCAGGGGGAAAATAGGCAGAGCAAAGAATTGTATTATCTTCATATTAGAGTATTCATACTGAATAAGTGAATAATTAAGAGTTAACAATATATTTCTTATTGCTTTTCTAGATCAATATTTCCAAGAAAAGAGTTAGTAGTGCTTTCTAAGGCATTTACCTAGAGAAAACACATTTTTTTAAAAGATTTTATTTATTTATTTGACAGACAGAGATCACAATCAGGCAGAGAAGTAGGGGGGGGGGGGGGGGAGCAGGCTCCCTGCTGAGCAGACAGCCTGATGTGGGGCTTGATCCCAGGACCCTGGGATCATGACCTGAGCCAAAGGCAGAGGCTTTAACCCACTGAGCCACCCAGGCGCCCCGAGAAAACATATTTTTAAGTTAGTAAGCTTTATTGTTACTATTCATATATATTAATGTAACTTAGAAAAACAATCACCCTTTATATTTTAAACTTTTTTGAAAATGATGTACAAAATGGGCTTCCTTGCACCAAAACAGGGATTCAAACTGGTCTCAGTTCACATAGATGATTTTTTCCTTTGTTTTATTTTTATTTTTAAAAATTTTATCTTATTTAAACTCAATTAATTAACATACAGTGTATTATTTGTTTCAGAGGTAGAGGTCAGTGATTCATAATATCCAGTGCCACACAGATTATTTTAATTTAAAAAACAAGTCAGGGCATTTGCTGACCTCAACAAGATTTGTTTTTACTTCCCTTCACTATAGTGTTTAGGCATTCTTATTTTTAAGAATTCCAAGATGGTCTATGTATTTCCTAAGAAAATGAATTTGGTGCATAAGTCAATAAATGAATTTTATTCTACAAATCAATAGTAAAGTAATAGTTTCTATTGACCACATAATTCTCTCCTTATTTCTCATAAAACTTAAAAATGGGCAGATTCATCCAGTAAAGCATTAAAACACATCCTCAAGTGAATCTACAGTTAAGTTTAATTGAGAAGAAATGCAAAATTATCCTCTAACACAAAGCAGGCTAATCATATATTCTGCATATAATGGGACAGCCCTCAAATATTTCATCCATTGATGTGTCCAAGATATATGATTACTCCAACCATTCGACTGTGCGGGTTGACTTTGGCTGGCTTACTTTCAATTAGCACAGAAATACTCATTTCCAGAGGTTAGTTGGAATGTGACATATGCCAACTGTGGTGGATGCCAGAGAGGAGAAGGGGGAGGGCGTGAAATCTTGACGAGCTCTGAGTAATGTATAGAACTGCTGAATCATTATATTGTACACCTGAAACTAATATAACACTGTATGTTAATCTTACTTCAACTTTAAAAAAGGAAAAAAATCAATGGACGTATCCTAGCTATATGGAATTGACAACAAATAGAGCTGCATATAAAAATAAAAGAAAATCTGTGGAAAAAAAAAACCATGACAACTATGTATCAGGCAGTTCTTGAATAACCTTATACTTTCTGTATTATAGCTTCACCATCCTGGTATAGACAGTTTCCAGTCGCAGAAATGAATGGCAGATGTTTCTGAAGGCAACTCATCTCGGTTCTGCATAATAAAAATCAGCAAGGCGGTGTGTGTGGTGCAAAGGACATGCCATTCTGTGATTACGGGAGTTTAAGTCAAAATGTTCAAAGCAAAATTTTAATAGAGCAAACTAAAGCAGACACTCAAATGTCATGTACTCTGACAACTTTTGTCTCCCTTGCACCAAGATAATGGACTTCAAAGCCAGAGAGACATGGCTTCATCATCTCCTAGCTGCAGGATATTTGTGAAACTTAGTTAACCTCCAGAACTTTATTTCCTGGATGGCGAAGTGGGATGAGGGGTTTACAGAATTGCTGGAAGCTTTCAGTGAACTAACGACATGGGGGGCTGTCTGGCACCTTGCCTGGCATATAATAGACACCCAATAAATGTTAGTTTCATTTTCACATCTCCAAAATACCTTAGTAATATGTCCCTTAATTGGAATTCTGACCTCTTGTTTTACATGAATCCCTAACTTTGAGAAACGTTTACACTTTAGCTACCAATCTTCTCCATAAAGTTGACTCTTCTGACTCCATAAAGCTAACTCTTCTGTGTGATTTCAACAGCAACAGTAATTCTCCTTAACTTCAAAGAGTTCTCTTTGCTATGCTCACGCCTACACCTTCTAAATTTTATAGGAGACAAAGGCATTTATTCCAGAATTATAGATAAATCCAAAAATATAAATCCCCCAGAGAAAGAGAGCACTATGACTTAAAATCATACCAGGTTCTACGTGACTGATAACAGACACTTTTCTTTGATGAATGGGGAGAGCAGGAATGAGAGCACAGGGAAATGCAGTAATCTGGGCTGGGAGGAAAATGACTTTGAAATAAGAGACAAAGTCAAAGACAAATTTCAACCACACAATTGCTCCTCTAGACCAGATAGATCCTGCACAAGGAGATATGATTTACATCACAATGACTTTTTTTAAAAAACAACTTTTGCCTGACAGTGGTGAAGAATCCAGTTTAAATTACAGAGTTATTTTGATCATGGTGATTTTTTCTGCTATTACTGATAAGCCCAGAGCATGTACATGATCAGAGATGGTATAATTAGAAATATGTCGGTGTCCATGGTGTGATAATCGCTGCCCACAGGTGTTGCCAGTAGGTAGAGCATGTGTATCTTTAACATTCCTAATTTAGTGTTGTGAATTGGTATTTTCAGGCCTGTTTTCCCAATGGGTAGAGGAATGAATAAATGAACTGTTGAGTGAAACTTACAGAGATGCTACAGAAAGTATTAAATATCAAGGTTGTTAAACCAATCAGTGTTTCTAACCTCTTGCCCTCTGGAATGGCCAAGGGCTCCACTGGATGCCCTGGAACTATTCTGGACCAAGCAGCCAACCAGAGAAAGAAACAAAGGGAGGAAGTGGGGGTTTTGTTTTTACTTTTTTTTCCTAACCAAACATGAATGACTCTTTGCAGTATGCTTCTGCCCAAGACACCCAACCCACTGCTTTAGTTAGGAGCAGTAGCCTGGTGGGAAAATATCAGATGATTTAAGCAAATTGTGAAAGCACTAAGCTGTCAGACTTGAGTACTTATGGTCTTTGATTGCAAACTTCCAAAGAACAAAGACCATGTCATGTATATTCTGAACCAGCACTCTATGGATACTCAGGGAATATTAAACAATAACATTTTATTATAGAAGGCCTTTAAATGTCCTTTCTGACAGCCAGGCCAGGCTCTTCAAATGGTACTGAATATTTTGTATTCATTCTGAAGCCAGAGCCTTCCTTGTGGTAAAAGGTTCTAATTCTTACCCCTCCCCTGAAGTTAATAAAACCCCAGACATTTTTCAGGAAGAGGCTAAATACAATTATTCCTAGACACTTTCTCTGGTTATTCCAGTCCACACTTAGAACTCCTTTTGTAATTAAAGGCTGTATTATGATTTAGTACTTTGAACTCTTACTATTTTTCCTTGTTTCCGTCTTGATTTTATTTCATTTTCTCAGCTGTGTTATCAGTTGACTGTGGTGAGGACCATGTCTTATCATTCTAATACTATTCCCATTCCCATTTATTCTTACTGTTTGGTATGGATTTTTTTAGAAAAATAATTTGATCTATTAGTTGAAAGTCAGTTAAATTATTAAAATCCATATATCAGTCTTTGTTATGTTTGTATCCCCCTGGCCCAAACTTATACAGTAAAGCCCCAATCTTTTATGTGACTACATTTGGAAATAGGGCCTCTGAAAAGGTGGTAGAGGTTAAATGAAGTCATAGGTAGAGTCCTAACCCGGTGTTCTTATGAGAAGAGGAAGAGACTGCAGAATTCCCACTTTAGAAGGCAGCTGTCTCTAGCCAGGAAGAGAGATCTCACCGGAAGCCAACCCTTGAGGACCTTGACTTGGGACTTCCAGCCTCCAGAACTGTAAAATACTTGGGTATGTGGAAACCACATAGCCGATGGTATTTTGTTACGGCAGCCCAAGCAGATTAGTCTACCAGTTAAATAAACTGTTTTGAGGAAGCAGTACTCAAGTTCAATATGTATGCTTTCAGTTTAGAGAAAGAACCACATTCAAAGCCATAAGATATCAACTCTTTGGGGGCGCCTGGGTGGCTCAGTTGAGTGAGCACCTGACTCTTGATTTCAACTCAGGTCATGATCTCAGGGTCCTGAGACTGAGCCCTGTGTTGGGCTCTGTGCTTGGCGGGGAGTCTGCTTGAGATTCTCTCCTTCTGCCTCTGGCCCTGCCCTCACTCTCTCTCTGTCTCTCGTTCAAATAAATAAATAAATCTTTAAAAATAAAGAAAAGAAAAGACATCAATTCTTTGGTTTAAGTGTACAAAGAAAGAAAATCCTTGCATAATTCTGGTTTAAAATGTTTGCCTTCCATTTTCAGTAATGTAGTGCCAAATTTAGTACCACAAAAGATCACGAAAGGAACCAAAGAAATTCCTTATAAATTTATGAAGGAAAAAAGCCAAAATAAACATTTTAAAAGATCATGAAAAGAACCAAAGACATTCCTTCTAAATTTATGATGGAAAAAAAGTCAAACAGTTAAAAAACAAGTTTTTTTAATAAAGTATTATAAAGTAATAAGAATCACTATACAACATTCACATAAGTTTAAAAAATTACTTAATAAAAAGCTTCCACGGGAAGTGCCTCTCAAACATTGGCATTAATTTTAAAAATGTAGGAGTGTCTTAAAGGCCCAACCCCAATAGTCTTTTGTAACCAGTAGGGGGCAGCAAGGCACCCCAGATCCCTCAGTGTCTGAAACTTGAGGGAGGCTTTCCAGGTTAGCCAAGGAAATGTAGAAACTGAGCTAGATCTAAAAGGTCTCAGGTAAGGACAAAATCTAGAATTGTTTAATTCCTTACCAGTTTCATACTATTATGGCATTTTTTCATAGTTACTGTGCATTTGATATACGCAGAGAAAGTTGATAAATTGCTTGATGGTTAGTCAAAAAGACTGTGAGGTGATCAATTTTCTTACTTAGCCACAAAGTAAGAGGTTAATAGTTTTCCCAACTTACTGAAGTAACATTATAATGTTTCTGCAAAGAATGTTTCAGTAATGAAAAGATTACAGAGAGCCAGAAGGAAAAGAAGCTCAGAGCTTTTTTTTTTTTTTTTTTTCTGATGAATGTATGTACAAATCTGACTTCCTTGCTCTTTCTCCACTGAGCAAAGTCCATATGTTGATCCCGTTAGAAGGATTAACTTCCACTCAGGACCGCAATTGCTACTATAGGAGAAAGAAAGGGGAGTAGGAAGAGAAGGGAGAGGAAAGGAGGAGGTAGAAGAAAAGGCAAGCCAACAAACAAATGAAATATAGTACATACCGCCACATCTAACAGTACCAGGATTGCTGGAAAATTTTCAGAAATGAAAACTTATACATGTTCTTCTACTTCTCTGGCCTCTGCCCATCTTAGTCTTAGAAATATGAACAAACTCTTCTGTTGGCATTAAGGAAAAAGATTTCCCCTCAAGACTTGATTTCAGCCTGCAGTGAATTTTTACGATCAAGTTATTAACCCCTGAAAAATGGGATATCTAATGGAAATACTGATAGATTCTTAATGGTAGCTTTGCTGGCAGGCACCTATATATTAGCCTTAATAATGTCAACTTGTAAAACTAAAGTGATTGAAAACCTACTAACTTACACTTAAGGAATTCCTGCTTCAGTAGTTCTTGATATCTCCCTCATTTGAATGGTTTTTCAGGCTGTTCTAAAGACTATTGTCCTATATTTGTGAGAATGAGAGCTGCAATACTAAAGGATTTTGTGAATATCAGAAACGTAGAACGGCATATTTATTTCTGAATGTCTTAAGACTCTGTGGTCTTTTTCTATTTAAGAAATTGACCTGCATAAAAATCTTAAATTCCCCAGCCATGAATCCTACAGCCTGAGGCCTTTCTCTCTTTCTCCCCATTTTCATACATTTTATTCTCCTTTCTAGTGGCTCATTGAATAAAAGCTGAAGGGGATAACAATGTAATTTCATGAACAGTGACCAAAAAGAAAAAAAATTTCTTTGACTTGGGTGGATAAACAGACTCTCCATACTGTTAGTAGAATTACAGCTGGATGCCAGACTTTCATTGGCTTAATCTCATTATATAACCTATTCCCTGCAACTGTCTTCTGTTATGGCCTGTTTTATGTGACCTGACAGCCCATATACAGATGTAGCAGTAAATACATACTGCCAGTGCTTAAACAAAAATTTTCCCTATCATCATGTTTATCAAGATAAATGTGTTGCTGCATATATTCTTCTTCCTGAGTTGATATTAGCAGAGCATGGCAAATGTCATCTCTCCCTCCTCAAGGGGCTCTTCTGAAGCTCTCATTTGGCATTTAAAAACATTGAACATGGTTGAATAGATCCAGATGCATTCTCTAACAGAAGTTCTAGAAACATGCAGAACAGCTTCATCCTATCAAGAATTCTCTTATTTCAGGGCTATTCTGACATGGAGCAGGAAACTCAAAGCACTTTTGCCCCGAACCAATTGCAGCATACAACACAACAAGGAAAATCAAATCAGTCAGAGAATTTTGAAATCCTAGGCTTTACGACTTTTGGGATGTGGGAAGCCGTTTTTCTCTGACTGTGTGCCTTTTTAGAACAATTAGAATAAAATCATGTAAACATCATAGATTTAGAAACATAATGCTGGCTCTGATTTCAAATGTATGCAGTTAAAAATCAAACGCTATATATATATAACAGCAATCATATTGGGGTACAAGGAGTACAATTATGCAGCTCCCTTGCAAATACTGCTCTAACAGAATTTGCATGGATGGAGTTTTCCCTTAGCCTTTATAAGCCACTGGGAACAATGCACGAATTTCAAGTAACCACCCAGCTTTCCATTTTCCATCGCTGAAAGGTTTACCCTTTGCGTGCAAATCTCTAGCTGTGGCTGACGGCTGTAAGCCCATTATATTTCAACTGCCATCTGGCAGCAGATATTCAATCCATTGGTTCAATCACAGTGGCCTGTCTTCTCTAGCTCTGGGAATTGTACTAAAGTGCGTGATTTAAATGTCTTCACTGTCAAATTATTGTTGTTAAGTTCATCAAGATAAATTTTTTAAAAAAATGGGGAAAAAAATATGCCCTAAAGAGTATTATTTGTAGTAGGGAAGAAAAGTATTTGAAAATCAACAGTTGCTGAGAGACCTCAAATTAGCTTCACTCATAATGCTATGTTTTCTAAGTGTGAGGTAACAGAATAATAATTACCAAATAAGCCACATGCTTAGCGTATAAAAAGCCCAATTCAAACATTTGGGTAGAAAAATGCAGTGTTTTAAGTAATTAGAAGTTTATAAAATCTTCGCCTTTTTGCTCACCACCCTCCCAAGATCATTTCTTATGCATTTTGCAGTACATTTGTTGGGTGATTGTTCTGTACCAGGCACTGTGAGAGGCAGTGGGAATAGAAAGATAAATAAGACACGGTCCTTGCCTTCTAGACACTAGCAAGAGAACAGCCTTTGATTTATGACTTACTGTAAGTCACTTCTCTGTCACAAAAGAAAACACAGCTGACAGTGGGGAACTGGGAAAAACATGGCTGCCAATTCCACATACTCATGCCTGATTTCTGGTAAGTTTCCCCACACACCATAGCAAACATGCCCAGAGGATGCCTGCAGTGGTTCTCAATCTTTTATTTACTCAGATGCACCTAAGGGACGTGACACACCTTTACCAGCAATTGTAACCTGCGCCGGCAATAACTCTCAATGAGGAAGTAGCAGTGGCTTTGATTGTGCCCTTATCCCCCCCCCCCCTTGAGAATCAGTGCTCCATTATGGAGAACTGAACTGTGCAAGGGGGTTGAGTGTCCATGTGTGTCCCTTGTATAACTAAGAAAGACAATTGAGAAGCTAACTATGAGCTTTATGTATAAATTGGCCTGCTTCACCCTTTCCACTCCAGGGAGCACAGGTTTTCTATTTATGAAGAGCAGTTTCTCTCTTTTATCTCCTCACATTACTCTCCTAAGTTCTTTGGCTCCATATTTTTCTAGGCTTTACTGCAAACAATACAGTTTTCAGATTTGGGATTTGTGGATTCTTATTCCACTTTGGGAGAAATCCAACGGAATATCTGGTAAAGCCCAGGACCCCTAAGTTTACATGAGCCAGCTCTCTGGGGCTAGTCACAGAATGAGACTCACTCAGACATTACTATAAAATGGAAGTTTGAATAAATTAGATTAAACATAAGGAAGAAGAATTGAAAAAAGAACTAAAGGGACAGAAGCTATCATAAGTTACTGCATTTAGGTTATGAAAATCTCATCTCCCCACTGGATTGTAGAAACAAAAGGCAGAGAGAGAAAAGAAAGGGGAAAAAAAAGTGAATGAAAAGCTTCTGTAAAAGATATTGTTTGATAGAAGGAAATCCAAGAGATAAATCCTGTCCCCATCTCTGCTCCACAGGAGAACTACAGGAAGAGCTGATCATTTCACTTCTTCGTAACCCTTCTATACTTCCCATCACCTACAGAATGATAGCCAACCAGCCAAACTACTCAATGAGGGGGCATGTGCCAGTGCATGTCCAGAGTCCATTTGCCTGCTCCTATCGAAGCTCTGCCCCACCCCCAAATCCATCTACCTCTGACAAAGTCCAATTGCTTGAAGTTCTGTGCACCAGCCCCCTCTCCTCCCATGCCCCATGCTGTTTTCTACCTCCCTGCCTTTGCTCAGGCTAGTCCATCTGATAGGCATCCCCTCTCCACCTTCCTTGTTCTAGATGGTTGTTCCTACTTATGAAGATTCACTGTGGCCATCTCCCCTGGGAAGCACTCCCTGTTTCCCCAGGTCGGCTGAAGGCCTCCTTCTTAATATTCCCACAGCATCCCTGTGCATCTATGTTTTATGTCCTACTATATTTATATTTAAATCATCTGTTAATGCATGCATTTCTTCATTAGACTGTCAACTCTTCAAAGCTAGTAAGCTACATACAATGCCTAGAATACAACAGACTTCAAATAAGTTGGTTTTTTGTTTGTTTACTAAACTGAAAAGCAAGCATCAAGGGAAAAATCCTGTTTTGATAACAGGCCAAAACTTGTGGATAGGATAATATTGAGCATATTAATGGAATTCTATAGAGTTACATTTCTAGACAACATAAAAATACAAAATGAAATATCATCAAAGCTGAAAATTCTCAAATGCATACACCTCATACCTGTGACTATCTTCATCACCAGGGGTGGGCTCCGGAGAGTGTTGGCTGATTTCACCTGTTCCACCAATTGCCAGCTAAATCGTCTTGTGTAAATTACTGAGTTGCTTTTCCCTCAATTCTTCATCTGTGAAATGGGACCAAAAATTGCACTATTGTGAGTCTTAACCAACACAATATACGTAAAACATGTATTAAGGCTTATTACTATCACTATTGTGCCCTTTTTACCTCCCTTACCATATTGTTTTCCCCATGTGTTATTTCCATCCATTGTAGCAACCATCTACTGAGTAATAAAATGAATTGCTTAAATTACTGCTAATCCTTACTGCTAATGGAAGTATTGTTAGCTGCCATTTTATAAGTGGTGATATTAAAGCTCAGAAAGATTAAAGATATTACCCACAGTCATACCATTAGTAAGAGGTGGATCCTCTTACTAATAAAGCCAAAACTAGCCAGCTCTAAGACCAGCACTTTTTCACAACACCAAGATGCTTTCTCAAAACCCCAAGAAAAATAGAATTGTGTGGCTTTTATAAGTTCTATAGTCTTTGGAATATGGATGCATGATTTTAAACAATCTAGAAAAATTTCCTACCCAAAAGCACCACATCGCTCGGTTCCTAAAGCTTGATAGTCCTCAAACAGGTAATAACATGTTTAGATCCTCAGTCAGAAGTCAAACAAAAAGAGGACTATTTCTGAGAAGTAACATGTAATATTCACACTAAAGTGTTAATGACAAGTATGAAGTCCTTTCCCAAGAGCAATCTTAGTATAATGCATCAAAGGAATGAGCGAAGTGTACAAAATTACTGCTGAAGGTAGAAAAAAGTGAAAGGCAATTTTTAATACCAAAGTAGTTTTTTGAACCTATTTGGGGAGGGTAGTATTTCTGATGATTTGCTAGAAGTTATGAAACCTTTTCAGAAGTATACTCAACAGTATACATTTTCATTCCAACTTTTGAATATCTTGTCAGGGGATTCACAACTCACAAAGCCCAAACCTAGCTCAAAAATCTCTGGTTGGGGGCCAGTAATGCCAACATAAAGATTTTGCAGCAGAGACCAATATGGTGAAAGGATTAAAAAATATCAAGGGGACCAATGCAAGCTGTTTCCATACTTCACAGACTTAACTACCAATGTCAGACTCTCTTCTGTTAATTTTGAGATGCCCCCAAGTTCTCCACATTATCTTCCATTTAGGAACTAATGGCCTGAAACATTAAACAGTATGTCCCTCCCACAGCCTTTTGCATTCACCTCATCATGCTCTAAAATGTGGGGTAGAATTTGTTTTAAACAAGGCTTTCTTGTGGTGCCTGGGTGGCTCAGTGGGTTGAGGTCTCTGCCTTTGGCTTGGGTAGTGATCTCAGGGTCCTGGGATCGAGCCCCACGTCGGGCTCTCTGCTCCGAGGGGAGCCTGCTTCCTCCTCCCTCTCTGCCTACATCTCTGCCTACTTGTGATCTCTGTCAAATAAATTTAAAAAAATAAATAAACAAGGCTTTCTTGACCACATGTAACACATTCTGATGAAGCTAAAGAAAGGGAGTATAGCACTGAGTTTGAGGGTTATATTATCAATTAATATTGATTATCTAGAAAATATGAGAGAAGCATACAGGTTTTCTCAGTTAGATGCAACAGAGCCCATTTCCTCGCACCATGAGCAACTTTTCTCTTTCTCTACCACTCCAGCCCAGATTCAGTCTGCATCTGCTACATATTGCCATCCATGAGGGACCAATGACTCACTCTTCTGTGAAAGATCTCCATGTATCCATTCATCCCATTGGGCAGATTGAGTACGTATGCCATTAGTAGTTGCTGCTAGCTTCTTTCCACATGGTCTTGCTTAGAGACTTCAAAACTGAATAGATTGAGACAGAAACCCATCCAACATTGGAATATCAGGTCATGGTGATTGTCTAGGGAGCACCATTGAGGGTCTGGTGAAGCTACTGATTCCAGATTTATTACTCTTCATATGGCTTTCATACATATCTCTCACTTAGCCACTGTGTTAGAGGTTTTCACAGCCATGGTAACCAGAGGCCAGGCTTTAGGAAAAAGAATGCTAACCATGTGGTGAATCTGCAGCACAATTTTGCAATCTTCAAACCGTAATAAATAGGGTTGCTCCATTTTTATTAAGCATTAATGACTTTGCTGTGAACCAAAAGACAGATGGACAGAAATATAAGAAACGTAGCCACTGAATAAATGAAATGGTATCAAAACGTTCTAAAATTTTGCTTCTGAAGAATATTTTGATGAAGCACTTACAGTGTCACAAAAATAATGCCCCCCAATTAAAACACACATACACACACAGTTAAAAAAGCATAGCAGCCTGTCAATGAAAGAAATACCAAGCAGATGTTTTCCTTATTTCCAAATATATTTAGAAGTCTGAGGAAAAACCATGAAGAGTGTTTTTATTATGCACCTGTCATGGTCAACATCTGGCACTACCCCTCACCAATCCATCAACCCCACAATGTTGTGTCTTCTTCCAGCTCACAGAGAGACTGTAAATAAACCCACAGTGCAGAGCATGGCTTTTCTTTTTTTTCCCTTATTTCTCTCTTTTTCTTGCCTTTATTTTTTTGTTTCTCACAGCAAGAAGGGAGAAGCACAGAAAACAGAAAAATCTATTTGTACCATTTATAAACTGTATAATAAACGTGCCTCCTAAAGAAGGGATGACAAATGCAGTAGGAAGAAAGAATTTAACATTTTTAAGAGAAAAATGGAAAAAACCAAAAAAATGAAAAATGAGATGTGTGACATCTGCCAATCTTCTATTCATTTGTTCATTTAACAAGTACATTTCACTAACTACTCAGACATAGTACATACTACATAGCACACTGCATTAATGCCAAATTAAAAATACACTTCCACAATTAAAAAGTCCTTGCTCTCATGCAAGACAGGGCATGCACTCAAAGAGTTATTATAAAGGTCTGTAAGTGAGGGGTCAAGACATACTGCTGATTTTATTTATGAGACTTTCATTTAAATAAACTAGGAGGAGTATTTTCAGGCCCCAGCACAGGAAATAGGAGAAAACTTTCCAATTACTCCAAGAAAAGAAAGATGGATCAAATTCCATTACAAAGAATATAGTTATCATCCAAATTATTTTGTTATTTTTAGACTTTGGATAAGTGGCTCAGTGACTAAAGATTGGAAGTTTGTTTTTATAAAGAAGTAAGTATTTTGTTATCACACTTGTTATACTGGATTTTTTTTTTTTTTCACAACAGATTCTTTTAAGCCACTTTTCCTTGATTGACTAAAATCTTACTGAAAATTTCAAGTAAACACACTAGACTTGCATTAATCAGTCATGTTCCATTTGGGGGAACTTACACACACACACACACACACACACACTCTCAAACAATTGTAAACAGAAGTTCAGGTGTGCATGAGGACTCTTGGTTTCAAAGGAAGACTCAGTTTGAACTGGGGCCGAAATAGAGACATCATTAATTCATAACCAAGGAATGGGCAAGAGTGGCTGCAACAGGACTCCTGTTCTCAGATCTCTGCTTCTTTCTGTACTTTAGTCACAGTTCAATTTCTCCTAGAGCAGGCAGGGATTTCCATGCTGTGGAAGACTTGAAGGTGGGCAGCAAGTCTGTGTTCAAATCATTCCAGATTCACCCTCAAGAAGAAGAAATTCCTTTCCACCATTCTGGATTCTTTCTCACCTGAATCTTAGTCTGAAACCTCTCTAAAATGGACAATGGAAATGTTCGATTTTGACTCATCACTAAATCATGAGGCAGTATCAGGTAAGAAAAAGAAGCTCCAATTCAGACCATGTGGTGCTAGCTGGGATGAGGGGAAGTGCGGGGAGAAGGGCAGAAGTTCTACAAAGGTAAGAAGAGCAGAGACGCCTGGATGGCTCCGTGGGTTAAAGCCTCTGCCTTCAGCTCAGGTCATGATCTCAGGGTCCTGGGATGGAGCCCTGCGTTGGGCTCCCTGCTCAGTGGGGAGCCTGCTTCCCTTCCTCTCTCTCTGCCTGCCTCTCTGCCTACTTGTGATCTCTCTCTGTCAAATAAATAAATAAAATCTTAAAAAAAAAAAAAAGGTAGGAAGAGCAAGTCCTCCAAAGAGAGGAATGCTAGACATACAAGTAATTAATGACCTCAAGTGTGGCTTAGATATCTTCAAATGTTTTATGCTATGGTGATTGTTTTTATCAAAGTTTTATACTTCCTGTGAAGAATATATTTTCGTTATTGATAAAAGAGTTCTAGTCTGTTTTGCTGTTCTAATACAAAGTACAATGCTTGTGATTGAAAATAATGAAATTATATTTAGGGTTATTATTTGATTCTTTGCATTTTATAAGATTTTTAATAATTTTCTAACCTTAACAACAGTGTTACAGTACTTAGCTATTATAGTGATAATTGTAAAATCACAAAAATAGTGCTCATAATGTCATAAATAAAAGCAACATATTAGAAATTTGGCCCATTTCTAGTACAGCCTATTTCTTTAAATATTTATAGTGGACACAGATTTTTTAATCTGACAGACCTTCTAATAAATCTAATCTAATAAAATCTAATCTAATAAAATCTAATAAATTTAGACAGACTCTTCTTATAATGCAATTTCTTTCTTATTGTTACAACCAAAATCTCTTGTTCAAACTAACTTACTTCTATGGTTTAGGGGTAAAAACATACTTATAGATAATTTTAGCCTTCTAAGTGGCAATTCCTATTCAAGTTCAAATTGGAATTGACTCAAATGAGTGAAAACCAGTTCCATTATTTTCATTTTCTACAATGCCCTTCAATCCCATTTTTTTAACGCATTCATTCCTTCTTTTCTTCACTTTACTTCCAAGTAGGTTCATATGCATAGCTTCTAACTTCCCAGATCAGCTATTTTAATTTCTTAAGACATAGATTAGATTCCTAATTTTGAACCTTGTCGCATAAAAACTTAGAATGGGTCAGGCAGCTGAATGTAATTAAGATTGGCCAATTCAACAATAAAAACAACTAGCCAGATAAGGGGTTAGTGATTGTGCCAAGCAAGTAAAAAAGAATCAAATTACCTAGTAACTGGAATGAAACCCATGAATTTTGAAAGAATAAAGACTGGTGATAAAATAAACTTGAAAGTGCACATGTACTACAATGTACTCTCTTTGGACCAAATATAATATGCCTGCTAGGAAGATCCGTGGAGACTTGTTCAACCACAAAGAATAAACTGAAATTTATTCCATATTGGTGGAGGACCATACAATATTTCAGCATAACCACAGAATTCCTGGGCCCCAGAATAGTTTATAGCAGAATTCTCATGAAACCTTCAGGTACCATTTTGTAAAATCCAGTGTGCACAGTGCTAGTGGTCATGTGATCAGTTTAGACGACACACAGAACATTTTCCTTTTACTCAAGTTTTAATATATTTACTTTAGTATACGCATTAGAATTATATTAGATAAAATACAACATGGGGTGACTGGGTGGCTCAATCATTAAGCATCTGCCTTCAGCTTAGGTCATGATCCCAGGGTCCTGGAATCGAGCCCCCTCATGCGGCTCCCTGTTCAGTGGAAGCCTGCTTCTCCCTCTCCCACTCCCCCTGCTTGTGTTACCTCTCTCACTGCCTCTCTTTTTTTAAAGTATTTTTAAAAAGTTTTAAAAATACAACAAATATCATACCTACATTTTAATGCCTAATTTCTTAAGACTAAGATTAAAGTAGATATTTGAGATAAAACAGGGATCAATTTAAAGAAAAATAGCCCGTATTCAGTTGCTCATCCTACAAGTATTAAGCAGGTGGTCAGTGTTGACCTCTTTGAGAAGATGAGATCTGAGCAGACTTGGAGAAGGTGAAGGAGTGAGTCAGGTAGGTATTTGGGGAAGTGTTCCATGCAGAGAAAAGTTAGAACAGAAGCCATAAAATAGGAGTGGCTGAGGTGTGGGAGGAATAGTAAGAGACCAGTGTGGCTACAGAAGAGAAAGAGAGGAGCCCAGCAGATTACGGGGAGTCAGATCATGTAGTACATTCTCGGTGGGGGTCTGTATAATTTATCACACAATCTGGGTCACTTACTAGAGTAAAAAGAAGGTGTTTGTTTAATAATTATACCGAAATGGAATGTATAAACGGGGGCTGTCCCATGCAAAGTGGAACATAGGATCACTCTACCTATAGGACAATGTAAGGACTGAGGCTTTTGCTCTGATTAAAACAGAGAGCCATCACAGATACTTTAAAGGACTGTCCCTGCTGCTGTGTTGAGACTAGATTGTAGCAGAGCAGCTGTAATTCTAGACAATCGACATTAATTGAGGTGATACAAGCATATGACCAAGTCTAGAAAGTACTGTTCAAGCACACATGGCACTCTTTATCTTCCTGATTCAGGACAATTCTGTCAGGTCCCTAGAATAGGTGATGCCAGGATAAGCCTAAAAAGTTTGTTCCGCACAACAAGAAATTAACACTGATTTTTCTATAGCACTGTGCTAGGTACTAGAAATATAATATTGAAACCATACACTTAAGCTCAAGAAATCTGACTGGAAAGATAGAACATATATTTATTGTAGTGATCCAAAGGGGCACATGCACCTGTTTATAGCAGCAATGTCTATAATAGCCGAACTATGCAAAGAACCTAGATGTCCATCAACAGATGAATGGATAAAGAAGATGTGGTATATATATATAATGGAATACTACACAGCCATCAAAAGAAATGAAATCTTGCTGTTTGCAATGACGTGGATGAAACTAGAGGGTATTATGCTTAGAGAAATAAGTCAATCAGAGAAAGACAACTGTCATACAATCTCCCTGATATGAAGAATTTGAGAGGCAACGTGGGGGGTTTGGGGATGGGGAAGGAAAAAATGAAACAAGATGGGATCGGGAGGGAGACAAACCATAAGAAACTCTTAATCTCCCAAAAAAAACTGAGGGTTGCTGTGGGGCAGGGGAGTAGGGAGAGAGTGGTTGGGTTATGGACACTGGGGAGGATATGTGCTATGGTGAGTGCTGTGAAGTGTGTAAACCTGGCGATTCACAGACCTGTACCCCTGGGGATAAAAATATATTATATGTTAATAAAAATAAAAAATTTTTTAAAAGAACATATATTTATGATTATGAATTGGGAATCCTAACAGCCTGATAAGTTGTTCTTGCCAGTTAGAGAAAGAACAAGAAATGACATTCTGGGCAGACACCAGCAGGTGAGTTCAAACACCTCATATCCCATTTTTCTTCTGAAACTTCTAATAAACCCCAAAAAAGAGTGTATCTAGTTTTAAATCCTGAAAAGCTTCCTGGCGATTCTAATATTAGCCCCTAGATTGAGAACCACTCACCATAGTGACAGCACATTGAATTATGGGATGTTCTTTTGGGACTTGTGTTCCTCATTTCAGAATTAAAAATCAGTGTTCTGTTATACCCCACTGTGAGGTGCTAAATATAGAAAAACTTGGAAAAGAATAGGCAAAGAAAATGGCTCGAATAAAGTTTTTCATTGTGGGAGGAAATGCAACCAGACAGAGGAGAGGGAAAGAAATGGAAATGATAGAGTTGATCCTTGAATAACACAGATTTGAACTGCGTAGGGTCACTTATATGTGGATTTTTTTCAACAAATGTACATACAGTACTGTAAATATATTTCTTCTTCCTTATGATTTGTTTATTAAGATTTTCTTTTCTCTAGCTTACTTTATTATAAGAATGCAGTATATAATACACAGAACATACAAAATGTTTTAACTGTCTATGTTATTAGGAACTTCCAGTGAACAGTAGGCTATTAGTAGCTAAATTTGGGGGGAGTCAAAAGTGATAATGAATTTTCAACTGCACTGGGGTGACATCCTTAACCCCCACATTGGTCAATGGTCAACTGTATATGTATTCGTTTGCTTGGGCTGCCATAAGAAGATACCACAAACTGGGGGGGCTTAAACAACATTTTTACCCTTACAGTTCGAGGCCAAAAGTGCAAGATCAAGGCACCTTCAGAGCTGATATCTGGTAAGAACTCATTTCCTGGCTTGCATATGGCTGCTTCCTTAGTGTTCCTCATAAGGCATCTTCTCTGTGTGTACAAACAGAGAGAGAGACAGAGAGATTTCTAGAGTCTCTTCCTCTTCTTACGGAGACACCAGTCTTTCAGATTAAAGCCCCACCCTTTCGACCACATTTAACCTTAATTACCCACCCCCAAAGTCCCTATCTCCAGTACAGTCACATTGGGGATTAGGACTTCAACATACAAATATTGAGAGGACAAAAATCAGTCCATAGCAATGTACATCTATAAATGTCTACGTTATCTGTATCTATATCTACATATGAATCTAAACCCATCTATCTACTAAATCCTTGGCTACATGTAGCTCAGTAAGGGAGTCAGTGTTTTGAATGGCTAGATGCAAGCTAATTGTTGCAGCTCTACTATTAGACAGCAGGTCTGTCCCTTGGAGAGGGAATTGATTTCACATTGACTGCATTTAATTAACACAGAGCCAAAAGAAATGTATTTTTTGTGTATGTTTGTCCAAGAGCTAATTTTGAAAGAAGAGCTCTGACTCACAATGGTTGCCACATTATATAGCTTGGGTACACCTCAAGAGGGAGAATGAAGCAAAAAGCCTCATCTGTGTCTCAGAGCCCTTACCACTTCTGGACAAGTGTGCAGTGACTAACAAATGCACCAACAGGAATTTTTGGTAGAAGTAAATGTGCCTCTTCTCATCCGCCTCTAGCACAAAATGATCATTTCAGTGACCCTTGTCCTATTCACCAAACCTGTTTCCCAATTGCTATGTTGTATGATTGTACAGGTTCATCACCTTTTCCCCAATTTGGGCTTTAACTCCCACTTTAATTAGCTTGTTTTTACTAGAATGAACTGAACTTGTCACCTTTAAGCTCTCGCTTTAAATTGATCTAAACTCTTTTGCATCATACATGCTATTCCTCTCTATTTCTTCCAACTGAATCTTACAAATTGAGTATTATCTGCATACTTGAAAGAAGGATTTTAGTTCCTCTCTCTGCAGCTCTCCTGTCTTGTGGATAATAGTGATTCTAAAATGTGTTTGTGATAAATCTTCTTTGAAAGGAATTTAGGAAATTTGCAAGTAGGAATGTACATTAAATGTGAAATGTAAACTCTTCATTTTACAGAGGAGAAAACTGTGGTCTATAGAGATTCCATGATCTGCTCAGAATTACTCAGTTAACGTCAGAGCCAAAACTAGAACCCAGAGAACTTAGTTCCAAATCAAAACAACGTTGCACTAAGGAGAGGATCTTATGGAATATTTTAAGAGACAATTACTCATTTCCTAAATTAGAAATCTAGACACCAATGTCCCAGCCCCATTAATAGAATAACTCTGGGAAATCCTATCTTCTTTTGTTATATATGTATTTTATACACAAAATGAAAGAAATCCTCTTCTCAGACACCTTAAAGAATATACTAATTTACAGTACAAATATTATAGACCAGTCACAAGTGATACTCTGTGATATTCTTTGACATGCATCTTCCAGAAGCAGAGTTGATAGGAACAACCTTCATACTATATTCTGAAAAATGGAATGCACTGCTAAACATATAGAAAGTGATTCAGGCAAACAGCAATATAGAACAAACCAAGAGGTAATAAATATCCTGTCCAAATAAAAGTCAATTTTGAAATAAATATGTTTAGAAATTGAAGTTTCCATCGGTTTAAGTCTTCAGTTGTATAACCTGAAAATTGTAATGAGTAACACGGAACTGATGATGATGATGATGACGGAGATGACAACAGTTAACATTGACATGGTACAACATGCCAGCCACCTTTTCAAGCATCCTACTTTTATTTGATCCTTACAAAAGCCATATAAAATAGGTACAGTTGTCATCCATTTTTAAAACTTCTTTCGTAAAAGGTATGTATGGAGGGTGAATTTTATAAGATCAATGAAAAAGAGAAAAGCTAAGAGAGTAACCTTGATGAGAAAGCCTATTTTTGGTATATTAAAAGTAGGGATTCTTTTGGCTACATGAGAAGAAAATCCAGCTCATAGTGGCTTAATTAAAAATGGAGATTTATTGGTTTACATAAACCAAAAGCTGGATCTAGGCATGCAAATGGTGTCTTCAAAACTTGGTCTCTTTCCATCTTTTGTGTCTTCTTTCTTCTGTGATGATTTCATTCAGGTCATTTCTTCCTAGAGGGCTAGAAAGAATCAACCACAGCTCCAGGCTTAGATCTCATCACTTTAGCAAGACTACCAAAACTAGAACTTTTCTATTCCAATCATCAAAGTCATATTACTATGCTTGAGTATTATTGAACTGATGCACATCAAATTGGGCCCACGCCCGTCTGAGGCCATGGAGCTAGAATATGATTCACCAGAACGAGGTCATATGCCTAATCCTAACGCTAATCATCCTGCAAAGAAAAATCAGTTCCTGCTGCTAGATGAAGGGAAAATGACATGAAGAAAGTAAAAGTCAAAGCTGTCCACCAAAGCATAGATGTATAAAAATGAACAGAACAGGGGTGCCTGGGTGGCTCAGTGGGTTAAAGCCTCTGCCTTCAGCTCAGGTCATGATCCCAGGGTCCTGGAATCGAAGCCCGCACCAGGCTCTCTGCTCAGCGAGGAGCCTGTTCCTCCTCTCTCTCTCACAGGTAAGAAAGTTCCTTTTTTTTTTTTTTTTTTAATTTCTTTTCAGCGTAACAGTATTCATTGTTTTTGCACCACACCCAGTGCTCCATGCAATAGAAAGTTCCTTTAAGAGGAAAGAAAGCAGGGTGCCTAAGTGGCTCAGTGGGTTAAGCCTCTGCCTTTGGCTCAGGTCATGGTCTCAGGGTCCTGGGATCGAGTTCTGCATTGGGCTCTCTGCTTGGCAGGGAGCCTGCTTCCCCCTCTCTCTGCCTACTTGTGATCTCTGGCTGTTAAATAGATGAATAAAATCTTTAAAAAAAAAAAAGAGTAAAGAAAGCATATTACAAGAGTAAAGAAAAAGAATAGGGTATATACGTGTTCTTTTATGCATGTAAAAAAACTCACAATGGGGTTTAACTCTTATTACGACTTTTATTCTGTACTGGGCCCTGCCCTAATTCCCAGGCTCTGTGGGAAGTATAAGGCTACATTCAACTGGGTTCTGTATTAAATAAGCTAAGAGGATGTAGAATCAGGTCCCAAATTTAATCCAATGCAAAAACCAAGCTATTTCATCAGTAACTGACTGAAGAAAAAGACAGAGTCACAACCAACTACAACTTAAAATAGACCACAGTAAGTAATATAACAGAAATGCGGACAAAGTTCTTTGCTGGGGGTGGGACTCTGGAAGAGCTTATTACAGAATGAAAGAAGGTCACAGAAGAAGGCATCATGGAAGAAGTGGCATCTCCACTAGGCCTTGAAAAATGGGAAGGATTTTGATGTGAGAATTGATGGGGATGATATCTAATGATAAGAGAACAAAGAGAAAGAGGGTGAGAGTCGTGTCTAGTGATGTGAAAGCAGAGCTCTTGAAAGAATTATAAAAGAAGATGAGGTTATAAATGTAGTAGAAAGAGTATGAATGCCATACTGGGGGATTAAAATTCTTCAGGCACAGAGGGACAACTGGAGAAGATCTTTAGGCATCTTCAGAGTGTCATGAATTGGGCAGGGCCAAAGAGTTGTCCTACAGAAAGAACATTCTGGCTGTAGAAGGTTCAAAGATAGGTAGGAGGAAACAAACCAAAGGTGAAGAATCCCACTGGGAGATTATGGCAAAATTCTGAGTGGAATAGTAGTGGAAAAGAAGGAATTAATAAAGGAAAGAAATGAGAAATTGAAGTAAGAAATAGTCTGGAGTAGAATCAAAAGAACTAGTCAATAATTAGTTTGTGAGAACTGAAAGAAGATATATTTTTTTTTAAATTGCAACGTTGGGAGTTTAGGAGAATGGTGATGCCATTAGTGAAGCTAAATGTCACAGAAAGGAAGCAGGTTTGCATGGGTCTGATTTGTGTGAATTAGTGGAGTGGGGTGGATGGTACATGGGGAAAGGGTGAAGAATGACCTCCCAGCAGAGAAGAAATAAACACATGATTGGAAGAATTGTATGATGCAAGTGAGGAAGACAAGTGCAGAGTGTGCATGTTAAGATATAATTTAAAGTATACTTAGACTTCTTAAAAAATGTTTTATGTTCTCTACACTAACTCTGAATCAGATTCATAGAAAATGAAAGTTTGAAAAATATCAACTAAATTGATCTTTATTTCCCTGACTGCATCTTACTAATAATCCTGAACCCTTGTTTTTACGTTACTTGTTCATTTACATTACTTGTTGCTTTTTGTATTAATTGAGCCTAAGCTTTTAAGAACCAAGTCTTCAATGTCCACAATAGCTAAACTGTGGAAAGAGCCCAGATGTTCATCCACAGGTGAATGGATAAAGAAGATGTGGTACACACACACACACACACACACACACAATGGAATACTACTTAGCCATCAAAAAATGAAATCTTGCCATTTGCAATGACATGGATGGAACTAGAGGGTATTATGCTAAGCAAAATAAGTCAATCAGAGAAAGACAATAATCATATGATCTCACTCATATGTAGAATTTAAGAAACAAAACAGGGGGTCATAGGGGCAGAGGGGAAAAAATAAAACAAGATGCAATCAGAGAAGGAGACGAACCGTAAGATACTTTTAATCATAGGAAACAAACTGAGGGCTGTTGGAGGGAAGTGGGAGGGGAGATCGGGTAACTGGATGATGGACATTGAGGACAGCACGTGATGTAATGAACATTGGGTGTTATATACAACTGATGAATCACTGAACTGTACCTCTGCAACTAATAACATTAGTTATTAACATTACATGTTAATTAATTGAATTTAAATTGAAAAAAAAGAACCAGTTCTTTAATCTGTACAAAGTTTTCAGAAAACTTTTCAGAAAATTTTCAGAAAACTTATTCTTGTCTTGTGCAGTCTCAAGTTTCTTTTCTCTAAAGACATCGGAGAAGTAAATATTTAGTGAATACGCCCTTATACTCTGACACAAGCTCTCCAGTCTCCTTTTAAAACACCCTGCAATTTCTTTCATCTTAAAACTAGCCAGGGGGAGAGGAAGAAGTCGAAGGTGATTGCTTGAAATCAAACATCATTTTTTTGAAAAATGTCAAGCACTTGTTTTGAGTGAGATTCTAGGTGGACAAAGAAGGGAAGCAAATAACCTGACAATAGCACTCTTAAAGGATAGTTTCAGTGATGATAATGCCCAAGCAATTCTTTTTATTCTGGCCTCTGTGTTCTCAAATCAGGAATATTCCCTGAAGAACTCATACCAGATTTAACATGATAAACAACATGCCCTGAGATGAGAATGCATCAGGGAACCTGTAGTGACTCTTGGTTAACTATCAAAGCTAAAAATGATCATTAAAGCTGTAACTCCCTTCCTCTAATTCAAGAAGTGGGGGTAGTAACTGAAGACTCAATGAATGGGAGTAGAGCAGCAGCAAAGACAGGTCAAACATGAAAGGAAGAAAGAGAGCTGGGACTGAGGGAGAAGATGAGATAAAGGATCAAATAAAGCTGCATGTTGCCCTTAAAGATAAAGTGGTCACATTAAAAAAGAAAAAGAAATAATTATTACACATTAGCAGATATGCCTTCCCAATTACCTTTTCCCTATTCATTATTGTTCACAAAGCTCTATTTTTTCCCACTCCTCCTCAGATGACTTAAAGCTAAGTCCTAATAAAGTTTACCAATGTCAAGAAAAAAATTCCATTGTTCTTCGCAGTGATTGGCTTAAAAATGAATATGCTATGTAATTCTGACAATGAGATGGAAAAAAAAAAAAGTCTGCTGGATGGTTTCTGGGTAAAGTTTCCTTGCTGTTGTGAAGAGAAACACACAAAAGGATGTCCATTACCCAGCTCCCCCCCACACACACCCCCATTCTTTGAGATGATGTCAAGTCTGCATGGGATCACACCTAGAACTTGAGCAGTTATCATCTCACTACCATGAAGGGTGCTAGTCAAAAACGGATTCGGACGGAAGGGCAGACACCAGGGGAACCTGGATTCTTGAGGATCTCACTTATTTGCTAAATTAACCAATCGGAAACTCACTGGTAAAATTACTATAATTTACTTTAGAATACTTCAGCATATACATTGTGATATGATGTGTGTAACTTGGGTTGAACTCTAAGCATTGTAATTAAAGATTCCCTCTCCCAGGGTGATCAATGACTGTGGCAATCAAGAACACAGGAGTGGTCTGCTGGCATTCTCATCAGGACATCTGTACTTCAGAAATGCACTTCCGTTACCTGTGTCTTGTTCAATAACCTGCATTTTGCTAATTAACATACTAAATGTCAGAAAAGGGCTTTTAGTGATAAAAATAGCAGCCTGTTGACAGGCATGATGAATGCTAAAATTGGGCTCTCACTGGTGAAATTTAAGGTATTCAAGTTGTGTTGATTTACTAAAATCATTTTATAAACCCTTCCTACTCTTGCATGATAGAAAATAAGAATCAAGCAAGATAATAAGCCTATGTACCTTGGGATTTTGCCCCAGGCTAAATACCTAAACCAGACAGTCCCTAGCCATGGAATCTACAATCAATCCTATTTGCCTGCAGCCAGCTGTAGGGATGGCCGAATCTTATCTCGGGAATCTTCATGACTGCCTTCAATGACCCTTCCTACAAGATGGTATGAAACTCTAAAGGGGTAGGGAGCAGGGATTTCCTCAAGCCTAGACAACAGATTATATGAACTCCTTTCATTCACTTGCCCACCAATAAATGTTTAGTACAGTACATATCTGTAATGGTGTCTTTGTACTTAGATTATTTAGCAACATGACCCACCTTAAGGCTGCTTATTGTGAGAGTAATACCTTTTATTTATTGTCTAAGACAGCTGATTCAGGATTTTCTATCACTTGCTGCAGACGGCATCCTAACTTATGTACCCTACCACTACTACCAGTTCAGCAGTTAGCTCTGCAATTTAGGGGGTAGTTGGAGGAGTATGTGTCACAGGAAAGATTTTTACTCAGAAAAAGTACTGTAGGAGAAAAAGCAATGAACTAGGAAATCATGAGATGACATTTGAGACTCCATCCTGTGACAGCCTCGGATATATCATTCAGTCTCCTTGGGGCTGAGTGGCAGCCAAAGTAGCAAATGAGGATGAGTGAGTCAGACAATCTGGGTTTAATGCTGGCTTCATCACTTATGAGGGGTGTTAGCTTTCTATGCCAAATTTCCCAATCTATACAGTGGGCCAGCCCCTACTTAGAGTTGTTGTAAGGATTAAATAAAACATGCCATGTTCAACCCATAGCACAATGCCTGGCATGGTAAATGTGAGATAAATATCATCATTATAATCTCTAAAATAAGATAAATCAGTCTGAATGCTCACCTCATTCCTCCTCTGTCTAACATTTTGCAACTTTAACTTCATTATTGTCTGCTCTGGAGAGAACATTAATGAAGAAACATAAAATTCATCTATTTTAAATTCAGGGCTAATCCTTGTGTTAGGCAATGCCATTCAATCCTGTACGTATACAGTCAAACATTTACTGAGTGCCTACTTTAAACAAGGCACTGTGTAAACATGGGCCATATTGCTGAGGAGCTCTTAGTCCTGTGGAGAAACCAGGATATTTGTTTTTCCCTCAAACTGAAATTTCTGCTTGCCCCGGTATCCTCAACTTTCGTAACAGTACTTTCTCAAAACAGGTCTTTGATACTGTTTGTGTTCCCATGTTCTATAAATCTGTGTTCCAACTTTGAGTCCCTCATCCAATCTGGAAATTAACATCCATCCCTTTGTTGGCGGTGAGGGAACGATAGCTATGACCAATGAAAAGCCTGCAGAGTTAAAGGAAACCGGGACCCATGCAATTCTAAAGGATTCTGGTGCCGTTGTCCACAATCACATTTAGTCACAATCTGAAACAGCCCACTACTGAGAACTCCTATGCTCAAGAAAAGTGTCAAAAAGGAGGATCTGAGACTTCTGAGCTTCTTTAAAATTAATAACTCTTTCTCCCTCACTTCTCCATAGGCTTCAGTTTAAATTTGCTCCTTAATCAAGAAAGGCAATATTTACCTCCGAAATCGTAAAACGCTACTTACAAATTGATCTCTTTTTACGAGATGCATTCCATCATGTGTGAGAGCACAGTGAGTTTTGGCAACCTGAACAAAGCCCCCATGTGTTTGGACCCACTGTACTGTACACTTGAAGCACCATCTGCAGGCAGCCTTTCCTCTCCAACTTGTCAGGGTGAGCGGCAGGAGAGAATCACGAGTTGAGATGCTTCATTAACTGGCAGCAATGTTGTCAGTACAAGGGAAACATCTGTACCAGCCAGACCTGATAAAAATTCAACAGTTAACTAAGGCTGAACATATATGCAAGTGAGAATCTCAATGTCCTTAAAACAAAAACTGTGCCTCTAAAACCACTAATTCTGTCTTCATATCTTAGCATTCACTGGAAGCACCAGGGTCACTTGAGGGTCGTTTCAATCTGTGAAAACATCTAGGAGATGGTTCTTGGATCTTTAGATTGTTGGTATCTTACAGGAAGGGTGGGAGGAAGCTGAGAATCAGGGAGCCTTGGCTTGTCCTGATCTTTCTTCACCTTTCTCCATGGTGAAAACAATGAATTATCTCAGCATGGAAAGTATTTCAAAATCTTCCCCTGAAAAAGTCTTTAAAGAAAAAGTGCTTATGATAGGAGGTTTTGTGAACCACAAATAAAAAACATTTTTTTAATCAAAACTCTACTTCTACACAAATTGAAACAGATTAGTCCTCTCAGTGTGATTCCTGAGGTTAGTTCTGTTGAGAAGGCTGGCTGAAGAATTCTAAGGAAAACTTGTATATGCAACCAGAACAAACTAGACAGGTAGAATGGTAGCCAGTCAGTGAATTGAGGAGACCCAGTCTATGTGAGCTTAACCATGAGGCATGTTAGGACTTCCGTTAATACTGGCTGCTGGGGAGAGGGACTCAGGAAGGGGGGTTCAGGAGAACCAGAGTTCATGGCTCAAAGAGTGACCAAGATTCTGAACCATGGCTCCCAAAGTGTTAGCTCTGGCTCCAGCCACACCGCAGCTCCCAACTAACAGGGAAGTGGCATAGGAGACAGGAATGTCTAGGCTGAGGGTCACAATTCTAGTTGAGAAAAAGATCTGAACCAGCAACCACAGGTGAAAAAAGCAAGGAACACTCAGCAATAACCAAAACATTCAGACTCCAGTAAGTGGTGTTAGGGCTCTCTTCGGGATGTACTTGTTATGCAGCTGGAGTAGCTGATGAGCTGAGTATTCTGCAATGCCGGTAAAGAAGAAAGCTGCCATAAGGTGATCAGGTGATTGGGGGCTCTTCTCAGGAACCTCTGGCATCTAACCTGAAACAAGATCATTACAAAGCCCCTCGTGTGGGAGGCAGAAATACCCTATTGTATCTATGGGCAATGTGTACCTAGCCAGTACTGGCTCAGGGACTAAGGATTTGAACCTGTCATTGCTGAGCAGGATCTAGAAAGGCAAGAACTGGCACCTGGCAAAACTCTGTTCCCAGAACTTTCTTCCCACAAGCATATTGCCCTTGGCCTAGGTCTTCTTTACCTCCTCACTCTTGGTAGTTGCCACCACTCTCCAAATTAAAACGTACTGTATTTTTTAATTTCGGAGTTCTGACTGTATCTATAGACACAACTGAGAGGACTGTCCTTATGAAGTTACCCATCATCCCAATCCCAGCTCTTAGCCCATAATTATACTGACCCCACTCTCAGCATGAATATAATTAAATATCTAGTATAACCACTAACTGGACACAATTATCAGTAAATAAGAATAAATTAGGGTAAGGACTTGCTTTAAGATGTCACAATCATCATTTTCTTCTCAAGTAATTAGAGAAGAATAGAAAAATCTGGATATAAATACAGTGGATTGAATAATATTTCCATCAGTCATTAGCATACTCATGAAAAAATGACTCATAATAAGTTCTGAGCTCCAGAAATGTTCACCTATTTAATCAAATGCTGAAAAAACATCAGCAACTTTTGGGATGAGGTCAACTTTCTGCATGTCACTTGTGCTTCCCATGATCTTTTGATGATTTCACATGTTTAACAGTGTGAGTTAGAAAAAATACACACACACATACACACACATACATACATACATACTGGTTTTAGCTTGTAGTTCATTACCACCCACTCCCAAAAGGAGAACCCAGTGTTCTTAAAATTACTTTTATGACAAATTGCATTAACTCATAAGAAAGGGTGGAGAGCAAGCTGCAAATGGGAAGGATATGGGGAGGAGTTTGAGGTGGGTTTAAGGAAGTAGCTGAGACTGCACTCAAGGTTGCTGGCAGGGCCCTGAAGAATGGTTAGGTATCTCTCCTTAAGCCCCCAGAAAAGCTGCACACTAGGCTGAAACTAACAGCCTCATCACAGATCCCATGCACAAGCAGGGCCGGTAAAGAGCCAAAGGAAGCTGAGAGAGTAAGGGTATGCACAGTGACCAGGGGGAGCCAGGTTAAGAATAACCCTCTCTCCCCTTCTGGACTGCTTCAAACCCTCTCACTTTAGCGTTACCCTGAATGAAAGGGAATCACATTAATGACTGAGATTGAATTTCTAGCCATCCCCCCCAAAAATATAATTTTGTTTGGAAAAAATGAAGGACTGTAAAATTTTCCCATCGAGGTTTTGAGGTTGGTAAAATTTATACCCAGTGCCCACGTAATGAACTAAAGAATATCATCCAACTTTCTTCCAAAATACAGTCTCACATGCTTTTATATATTGAGTGACAAAGAACAGACTTGTTTATACTTTTCCTTTAGAAAAACTAAGTTGTTGCCATCACTCAGTAAAGGTTTGTAGCAAGTTTGCTTTCATCTACACTGAGAAACAATCTAATAATAACTCTTTATTCAGAAATTACTATTGCTTCTGTATATATCAACCATCCCCCATCTGACTTCCAACAGTGACTGATACATGCTATCATGAAGTAAATGGAAATTAAAAAGGTGATGAGGCCAAACAAAGCCCATGAATTTTTTTCACCCTGCCTTTAACACTCTAGCCTCTATTAATTAATAATACTCTGTCTGACATGGACATGAATGATAAAATATCACATCTGCCATTAAGTAGTTATTACATTTCTTTACTTTTTTTTTTAAAAGATTTTATTTATTTATTTGACAGACAGAGATCACAAGTAGGCCGAGAGGCAGGCAGAGAGAGAGGAAGGGAAGCAGACTCCCTGCTGAGCAGAGATGCGGGGATTAATCCCAGGACCCTGAGATCATGACCTGAGCCGAAGGCAGAGGCTTTAACCCACTGAGCCACCCAGGCGCCCCATAAATTTCTTTACTTTTAAATCAAATGTCTTAGAATATTCAATCATTGATCCAATCAGCAAATATTTATTGAGCCCTTACTATATGTTAGGCTCAGCCAATTAAAAAATCTAGGGACTTCTGAGTCTTGGTAATTGACAATAGTTCTAAGTCCATCTTAAGTAAGAAATTAGAAATATCTCTAGAAAGCTGAATTCTCTATCTTAAACCCAATGTATTTATAATAAAACTACTATGGCTCTAGGAGAAAAACTCTGTTATGTTCTTAATGGACCTTCCTCCATTTTCTATTAGTCACTGGGTAGAGGAAAGGCAACTTAACTTCATTAGTGAGTCACTGGTAGAACACAAATATTGTTAGGTGGGCCCAAGGACACATGACAAAGAGATAATTGCTGTTCCAAATAATTGCCAAAATTTAGGTGGTACTCCAGATTTTGAGAGTGAACAGTTCTATAATTTATTAATAATAAAAGTGCAACAACAAAAGTAGCTACAGTTTGCTAGACATTTTTATGTGTAATTCACTAACACCTAGTTATATTATATCCTCTTCCTTGTTTAAAATCTGGGGTCCATTTTCTTGGGAATATTGAAGAGAGATGACACATTTTAGGCTGGATACAGGTTTGAAATCACACACACACACACACACACACACCTAGAATTATTGCCATTTTTCAGCATATTACCACCATCACTACCCTCACTGAAATCCAATTTTTTATGTTACAGGTGTTTCTGTTTCCTAACTTCAGAATTTTAGAACTAAGAAGTAATAGGGACATTTGGTTTCTTTCTCTCTCTTTTTTTTTTTCCTATTTGTAAGTGGAGGAAAGTTCATAATTCCATTTTATTTCTAATTTTGAATATTCCTTACAATATGAAAATAATTTGTTAGGGCTAATTGGAAAAAAATAAGGAGGAAAGCACTACTTCCTCTGGAATAGCAGTATCCTCAACTTAGGCAAATTATATATGATTTTTCACAGTAAGTCTCAGAAAAAAGCAACCATTTGGACTTCAGTTCAATGGTCTAATTTGTTTCTGAACTTCAGTCCAGCATTAAATATGATACAGTGTCAGACATCATATTTTCATTCTGAAAATATTGGTTTTGAACATATTCCAATGTATTTAATGGAATATTAGAGATTAAGGAAGATAAGGATCACTTCATGTATACTAGAAACTGGAACTGCAATAACTTGTTACAGAAATGAGTGTTCTAATCTTTCTTTCAGATACCACTGTACACAAATTCCATACATATTTAACAAAGATTTAAACAAATATTTAGCCAATATTAACAAATATTTGCTAAGAAGATTATCATTTGTTAAATCTATTAAGTGATCCAGCTAAATAAATGAGTAATTTTTCAGAATATTTATACATGTCAAGCCTAGTATATAACACATGCAGTACAGAACATTAATTCTTCCAAGTGTCTCCACAGGTCAATGGAATAATAAACCCCAGTCGTTCATTACAAAGATGGAATGCTGATGCGATTTTCTTGTGACTCTAAGCCATATGACTTCTACCCTGAAAATATTGAAAGATTTATACTTCAAAGATAAATTATCAACACATAGATTATGCTTGCCAGTGTTGGGAAATGTGAAATAACAGTAAGGTAATGGTCAGAAAACTGTATTTCTCTATTTATATTATGTTACAGACATGAAAATAAACCCTAGGACTTAAAGAGAAATTCAGATAGCGTTAGAGCATTTTATCTGTGTCTCTTTTTACTGTTCCAGTTTATTTGGTTTTCATGAGATCCTGTTTATGAGATATTCTGTGAGCCTTCATTATAGAATGCCTTTTGTTTCCCTGACCTAGTGACATAAAAAGTAGATGAATATAAAGGATATGGTAAGGGGTGAGAAGAAATGCCATTTATTCAAGATAATATAAAGTTTCTTGCTCTAATAATTAACAGAATTAATAATTTTTTTAAAGATTTTATTTATTTATTTGACAGATAGAGATCACAAGTAGGCAGAGAGGCAGGCAGAGAGAGAAGGAAGCAGGCTCCCCGCTGAGCAGAGAACCCAATGCAGGGCTCCATACCAGGACCCTGGGATCACGACCTGAGCCAAAGGCAGAGGCTAAACCACTGAGCCACCCAGGCGCCCCAGAATTAATAATTTTGACACTAATTCTAGTGCTAAAGAAACCCTTGAAGGGGTGATCAAAAAAAAAAGTGTCTGGTTGCTTAGCTTAATCATCATTTATTACAAACCCAAAGGTTCTGACTATAGTGGATAGACTTTTCTTTAATTCTATAAAATGACATAAATAATTGTCTCTAATATATCCCCACCACCAAAAGTGCTAGTCTGAACCAAAGTAATAAAGCTCAATACTAGCATATCTTATTATCACAGCAATTAAATAGATTTCTAAATCACTCCATGTAATTTTTTAAATTTCTTAACTTTTTAAAATTTAAATTCAAATTAGCCAACATATAGTATTCATTAGTTTCAGATGTAGAGTTTAGTAATTCGTCAGTTGCATATAACACCTAGTGCCAATCACCTAACGAGCCGTCCTTAATACCCAATAGTTACCCCATCTCCCCATCCACCTCCCCAAATCCATCTAAATTTAAGTATATTATATTCTTTTGACATGCATTGCTATGGTAGTAGTTACCAGCTTATAAACATTCCTTCCACAAACATTTTTTTTTAAGATTTTATTTATTTATTTGACAGAGAGAGAGATCACAAGTAGGCAGAGAGGCAGGCAGAGAGAGAGGGGGAAGCAGGCTCCCTGCCAAGCAGAGAGCCCAAGCTCTTGATCCCAGGACCCCAAGACCATGACCTGAGCCGAAGGCAGAGGCTTAACCCACTGAGCCACCCAAGTGTCCCCACAAACATTTATTAAACACCTACAATACGTGTAAGACATATTGGTAGACTTAACAGTGCATGGCTTACCTCTAACCCAGTACTTTTCATGCACTACAAAAATGATTCATTCTCTTATCTGTTTTTTCAAATAGACTTATATTCTTTGAAAGCAAAATTACTGTCAGTAGAGTTCTTGCCAGTAACAACTCCCCTGAGAAAAAGATACTTGAACAAAATTTTGAGAACCACTATTGGTAATTATAGCATTAATAATAATTACAATATTTAGAAGAAAGAGGAAAAGCAGAAGGGGCAATATAAAGGGATTGCTAATCACCAGTATTCTCTGTTTATTTTTCCATTTTTCCCCCATTTAATCTTATCATAACTCTACGAAGGAAATGACATTATGCATCCCATTTTACACAATAGAAAGTCAAGGTGCAAATGTGTTAACATCAGGGCGTAAACTTGATCAAATCCCTCCAAGAAATAGAAGTGAGCGGGTGGAGGGTGGTAGATAAAGGAGAGAGAGCTATCTGCAACCCATCGTTATGTGGCTTGGATACGTATATCTGGATCTTTGAAGCCAGGGGTCTGCATTGTAGACACATATTTAGGTGTCCTTGACTTATACGTAGCAGTCAAATGCCTGAACATGTACAAAGAGGACAACAAAGAAGAATAAGATGGGCTGAGTAGAATACTTAAAGAATACAGAACGAAGACTATTATGAAAACAAAGGAGGAAAATATGCCAAGAAAGAGTAATTAAAATGTTTATCAGAACTCCTGATTCTGCAGGAGAAATGAAGTAGGATGAGAAGGAAAAATGCACAATCATTTGGGAACTTGGATTATTCTTAAAGTCAGAATTGAGCTTGTGATGGGGCAAGAGCCAAAGCTCAGAGCTCTGGAAAGAAACAATGGATACATGCATCCCAATGTTTATAGCACCCAAACTATGGAAAAAACTAATAATAAAATCGAACTACTGCAATATGTCTAAATTGAATTACGGTAGCAGATAAAATTATAGATGGGATTAAAGCTTGTGCATCATCCATTATCATCTCTAGTCAATACACGATTTAATATTCTCTTGAAAAAACTTTGAACTATTATAACAATATACTAAAATAAAAGTTACGTGCATGCGGTCTCCCTCTTTCAAAATATATCTTATTGTTTTGGGCTCACCTTTCTCAAGACGATGCGAGACAATAAAATCCCTACAGGATAAAATGAGGCGATGGGAATGACGTAGGCATTGCGACGTAGAGTTAGCCTACTATTGACCTTCGGATGATTCGTCAGAGGATCTTCTGATTTCTGACCACGGGGGACCGTTGACTAAGGGTAAATGAATCGCAAAAAGCGAAAATGCGGATAGACTACTTTACTTTCCGTGGCAATTGGCTCCCGGGTACCTTGCGAACGTGGCTCACGTGTGAATACTATGGTCACGTTTTATCACAGAGAAGCAACAGGTTTAGCACATGCTGTTCTAGAGTTCAAATAAAAACTGTTTAAACTAGAAATCTCAAATTTGTTTGTATTACACTGTTAACAGCTGAAAGACAATTCCTAGGGATTTCTACCATCAAAACAGTAAGTGGAACGGCTTACCAATACATTACCCGGAGCCCAAGAAGGACCCTGGCTGCCTAGTTCCCTTTGCTCAGGTTCTGAAATTCTTAGACATAGCAGTCCAGCTCTTTGGAAATATATTTTTTCTTTTGAATGAGAAGGATATTTACATTTGAAACCATAAAATTCCCCAGGCCAAATAATTTTTTTTCACTCTCGTGACCAAATAAATTCTGAGGGAGAGAAAAGAATAATTTTTCGTAGACGTTATTTGTATATCAATCCCAAAGAATAAGTGCTTTCAAGTCCGCTGCATATAGCTCTCAGCTAGTGAAATTTATGCAGCAGGCATTTTCCTCTAGAAAATGTAAAATAGAGGGGCGCCTGGGTGGCTCAGGGGGGTTAAGCCTCTGCCTTTGGCTCGGGTCATGATCTCAGGGTCCTGGGATAGCGCCCCACAATCGGGCTCTCTGCTCAGCAGGGAGCCTGCTTCCCCCTCTCTCTCTGTCTGCCTCTCTGCCTACTTGTGATCTCTGTCTCTCTGTCAAATAAATAAATAAAATATTAAAAAAAAAAAAAGAAAATGTAAAATAGATAAACAAAACCTGTTGCAGTGTGTTCGGCGGTTTGAATTCTAGGCCGTCTTAATTTTGAGCTATGAATTAGCTTAGCTCTGTATATCCAAAACCTAAAAGAAATTGAACTATGTAAATAAATAAATAAATAAATAAATAACTGTGAATTTACCTCTGACCCAATGGAAAAATTGACCTACAGCCCCAGTTCTGATATGGTTCCTTAATCAGTAAAATTAAGGAGTTGGAATTATATTGCATCTGTTGCTCTTGCTACCGCAAACATTCTGATTCCCTTTCCTCTTGGCTGCGCTAGAAAACAAAGCTGCATTTTCAGGTGCTCCTTACTCTGAGACCAACATCTCAAATCACACTAGTCACTGCAACAGACAAGAAAATCTAAGGCTTAAACTGTATTTTTCTGCTAAGAAAAATTTGCAGAAACATATTCTTGAATGTATGGGAGCCCTCTACAATGCAGAGCTCTGAGAGATGAGAATCTTTTGTTCCAGCACTTCCTGAAATTCAGAAGCATTATCATTGTTTCATAGCTCAACTGAGGAATATAAGGTTTCTTTCCACAATCTAAGTTGAGAAATATCATATAAAAAAAATAAAATCGAAATAGTCTAACAGTGTTCTAAGGTGGTCTGCAACTTTTGCCCTACCTTAACTGATTATTGAAAAATCTGAAAAAACACAGCTGGAAGAAAATAGGTTTTATCTCTTTATTAACTTGAGGTGTTTCTTCCAGGAAAGAGGGATGGTTGGCAGAAAATAATGAAAACACAAGGGCTTGTGCTGTGTGCTGGAAGAACTGCTCCTGAGACGATAAAAGTGAAATGCAGATAAGGACCGTCAAGATGCAGCCTATTTGCTTTTTTTAAAAATTTATTTAAAGAAAATTGTGTTTCCATTCCATTCCTATCCATCCTGGCTATGAAGTAACTGTCAACCCAGAGATCTAGAAGCTCCAGTGAAATAATGTAGACTTAATTACTTTGGTGCCCTTTAGGTATCTAATGCTATAGGTGATTTCTCTGTCATTTTATCACTGGGAGGTACAAAATAATAACTCCATCTTCAAAAGACGTGGCCTTAACAGGGCTAATATTTTTACTTTTCATATCCAGATACTGGAATAAAGGAAATTGCTAACTATTACTTAAAGCAGAAATGTGCATAAATTTTAGTCACTGTAAGCACTAAGTCTATTGTGGTGTTTCTATCAATGATGCATTTTAATAGAACCAAATTTACCTGAAATAGGAACCTAATAACAGTCAGACGGTTAAAGGAAAAGGAAAATTTCTTGGTACATCTCTGTGCCATGTGGTTCACCGAAACCACAATTTTAAATATTTCACCGATTTTGAGACATATTTTATCACATTTAAACATTTATCAAATCAAAATGCATCTTTACAGGGTGCCGGGGTGGCTCCATCATTTCCAAGGCCAGCTCTTGATTCAGCCCAGGTCATGATGTTAGGGTCCTGACTTATCTGCTTGTGGATTCTCTCTCTTCTCTCCCTCTGCCCCTCCCTCCGTGCACTCACATGCTCTCTCTCTCTCTCTCTATGAATAAATAAATAAATCTTTTTAAAAATGCACCTCACATGGGACGCCTGGGTGGCTCAGTTGGTTGGACGACTGCCTTCGGCTCAGGTCATGATCCCGGAGAACTGGGATCGAGTCCCGCATCAGGCTCCCAGCTCCACGGGGAGTCTGCTTCTCCCTCTGACCTTCTCCTCGCTCATGCTCTCTCACTACCTCTCTCTCAAATAAATAAATAAAATCTTAGAAAAAAAAAACTGCACCTCACATTAAGGAGTAAATCAATTTAATTGGCAGTGTTTTCTTTTTTTCTTTCTCAATGGTACGTAAAATAACACCACAACTCTGTGATCATGAAAAATGGTAAATTACTGATTCTTTTGTTGTCTCATATGGTAAGAGCCATTCATAAGAAAGCATTACTTATTTAACATAAATAAAGCATTAAGTCAGCATATGTTTTCTCCAGGCACCAAGGGATGCTAATGGCAAAGCACACAGTAAAGACCATAATATTATCCTGTGGTAAGCTGAATAATGTCTTCCAAAGATGGCCACATCCAGGACCCCAGAATCTTTAACTATGTTGCCTAACATGACAAGAGGTATTTTGCAAATGTGATTACATTAAGGCCCTTGAGACAGGGAGGTTATCTTGGATTATCTGGGTGGGCCTAATATCATGGTAAGAGTCCTTATAACAGGGAGCCAGGAGGATCACAGGGAAAGATTTAAGAACAGAAGAAAAGGTTGGAGTGATATACTTTGAAGAATGAGGAAGGGACCAGGAGCCAAGGGATAAAAGGATCATTTAGAAGCTGGAAAAGGTAAGGAAACAGATTTTTCTCTAAAGCCTTCAGAAGGAATGTAGCTCTGTGGACACCTTGATTTTAGGCTCTAAGATTTTAGATTTCTGACCTCCACAACCATAAGGTGAGTAAACTCATGTTGTTTTAAGCCTGCAAGTTTGTGTAATTTTTTTTTTACAGCAGCAATAGGAAACTAATACAATCCTCCTAAGAAACATATTTTGAAAAGTACAAAATATTTTTACACTCCTGGTTGGTCTCCAGATATATACACATATTGGTAATTCCATTCTTGTTTTATAAAAAGATGCAGAGCTAAAAAAAAAATGGAACAATAGATGGATAGAAGGATGGGTAGAGTAGTAGGTATGTAACAAACCAAAAATAGCAATGTGGTAATTATAGAATCAATGAAGTAGGTATACGGGTGTTTGCTGCATACTTTTCCTTTCAACATCTTATATATTTTCAACATTTTGTAATAAAATATTAGGAAGGTGAAATGATGCACATGTGACAGCATTAAAATAGAGATGATGCCATTCTTTAAAAGAAAAAATAAGTTTTTAGCCAAGTGACTCTCTGAAAATATAAGCCCCTGTGTGGCTTGCACTGGGTAATTGGGTTAAATTACAATTTTTATATTAGTCCTAATTTTCATTTATGGATATACATATCCATAAATATATATATATATATTCATGTATATATATACACTCATATATATATATATATATATATACACACACACAGTAGAAAACTTCAATGGAAAACTGGTTCTTTTTCTTCATCAGGAGTAATTTTTATTAGAGAATGACTTTAAAGATGGAAAAAGAAATCACATGGATCATTTCACAATATGTACCGAAGGATATGCTTGTTACCATTGCTATGTCAGCAAAAGAATTATAAAACAACCTTAATATTTCCCAGTCCTGGGGAAAAAACGTGAAGTAGAAATGTGCCTTTAACTCTCTTCAACCGCTCCACCCGTCCTGACTCTCTTAACGACTCCTTCTCACTCTCTCTCTACAAAGGGATTCTCTCCAGATCAGTTGGAAAATAAACACCCAGGTTGTTCTTTACCAAGATGGTTTTGTTTTAGCAGCCTTCCCTCAAAAATTTTAGTGTCTTTAGTGCCTACAGTGAAGGAATAAATAATGGCAGAGTCCCAAGTCCTGTGACATGCCACAGAGTATCTGTGAATCTCCAAAAGATGAAGCTGGGCTTGCTTCCAAAATCAGTTCACAAGGTTAGCCCTATAACCTATACATGGTGAACAGCTCCTGCTACCTGGTTAATAAGAGAAATCACGTAGGAACTGTAAAGTAGACTGTTGTTCTCTGATTATTTCCTTATCTTTGGATTCACAGTTATGCTCATAGTCCATAGAACTGCTTCTGAAATTTTAGGAAAAGCCAAACACCATTAAAAAGAACAATAACGTATAAAACTTTTATCCCACCTTTAAATTCCATGACGGGTTTTCATTATCACATTTACATCTCAATTGGTTAATTGTATTTAATTTTTTTCATATTCCTGCTACTTCTTTCATTATATATATTATCCTCTTAAAATTGCCTGTAACCTACAGTAGAGGATCTTCAAAAATTAGCCAATTAAACAAAGGCACAGACCATTAAGTTACTTAATTGTTTGTTCAATGGACTTTGCCAGTTTACTTTAGATTATCCTATTTTAAAAATTCACTTAGATGTGCTGCCAACATGGAAAGTGCTCGGCTTGATCTCAAGTGGAAACCATACTGTTATTTTACCTCCTCGATGTCATCCTTGATTACCGTTGATAACATTTTTCTCCTTTTAGGTTTTAAACTGAGCTCCTCTAGGAAAGCCTATCTTCTATCTTCACCTTCTTTGTTAGTAACGTAAAAGAATAGAGTCTTCTCTCTCTCTCTTTCTTTCTCTTTCTCTATCTCTTTCCCTCTTTCTTTCTTTTTAATTGCATTGGATTAGATTCCTCAGCCGGGCCCCAAGTGCTACTCAGCAATTCTTTTATTTAACTCTAATTGATTCCCTATTGCACTTGCCACAGCAACTGTTTGAAAATGCATCTCAAGTCTCCTGACCCACACCTGTCATCCTTACTCTCAGTAAATAATTTTGCCATCTACCTAAATCAAAAAGACGACCAAAGCCTTCTGAAAGAAATTCCTATTCTGGTATATATCCATCATTTGAAATTTTCTTGGAAACTTATTTTTTTCTGATTCCTCCATGATCTGAAGGCAAGAATGTCATTTCCTTCCAAGAATAAATCTTCCACTACCTAGAAAAAAACAATGCTTCACCTGTAATATTTACCCTGTACAAGCAAGTAGATTCTGCTCCCCCCACCCCCGCGCCCAGCTTTACACTCCATAGCACACCAGAAACAACATTGGATTTTTTGTTTGTTTTTGCTTTTGTTTTTTTGTTTTGTTTTGTTTTGTTTTGGGAGAGAGAGAGAGTAAGCTGAGGAGGGGCAGAGGGACAGGGAGAGAGAGAATCTTCAGCAGGCTCCATGGCCAGTGCAGAGCCCAGGGCAGAGCCTGAGGGGTGGCTGGATCCCACCTCCTTGAGATCATGACCTGAACCAAAATCAAGAGTCAGACGCTTAACCAGCTAAGCCACCCAGGCACCCTAAGGCTGAAATATTTAAACCTGACTTTACTGAAGGCTAGGGAGTAATGAGAGAGAAAAAATTCCAAAGGAGTATGTGTAACTGGACGATCTGAGTTTGCAATACAACTGACTCATCCTCGGTTTATGACCCACTACAGGGTGTCATCTTCTTGGTTTCTCAACAGCCTCCTGGAAAACAACAGCATGCTGGAGCGTGCATCTAGACAGCTGACCTCCTCAGGAAAAAGCCAAGACACTGGGATGCAAAGAGTGAAAAGTATTTCTTTTCTTGACTTCCTGGGGGCCACCTTCAGAGTATTTTCTTTTCTTCTTAGGATGGACACTAGGAATGTCCACTGTACCATGACAATACCTATGTGTTCTAGCTACATGAATTTTTTTGCTCAAGTTCTGTAAATACCGATTTATAGTCTCTCTTTTTTCCTTGAGTATATTTTTCTGCTTTCCCTTCTGTGAATTATCTACCCATTCCTTAACACAATACCAACTTTGATTTCCTCCGCATGATCTTCCCAGGATCTCCTTGTACTTTATTTGCATTTATTTGTTTTTCCTCTAATATAGATGAACCTTGGCCCATAGGGTATTTGTAAGTTGTGTATTTGGCTGTCCTTTCACTGGACTGAACTCTCAGATAGTAAGGAATCTACCTTTTTCATAATAATATCAAGAATTTCACATAACTTATTATTATAAATTATATTTACTTGTCTTAGTCCCTTTAGGCTGCTTTAACAAAAATGCTATAGACTGGGTAGCTTATAAACAACAGAAAGTTATATCTACAGATTTGAAGGATGGAAAGTTCAAAAATCAAGAGGCCATCAGATTCCGTGTCTGTGAGAATTTGCTTCACTATTTATGGATAGCTGTTTTCTCACTGTATCTTCACCTGCAGGGAGGAGCAAAGGAGCTCTCTGAGGTTTCTTTTTATAAGGGTTTTTATAAGGTTGATTTTATAATCCCATTAGTGCCCTCATGATCTAATCACCTTCCAAAGGTTCCTATCTCCAAATACCATCAAAATGGGGATTATGTTTCAACATATGAATTTTTGAAGGACACAGTTAGTCTTTGGCATTCTGGTCACCTATGTATCAGATGGGCTGCTGAGTACTGTCAAAGCATTATCTCATTTAATCTTTACCACAACCTTAAGTAATAGGTTCTCTTATTAGCGCCATTCTACAAATGAGTAATAGGGAAAAAGAGGTTCGATAACTTGCCCAAATTCCCACAGATATAAGGACTAAGCGAGGCTTTATAGATAGCTAAGCATTTAACTCCAGGGATCTTGCTCTTGCCTCTTACCGGACCCCCACAACAATCCCTTTCACTTATAAGCACTCCATAAATGTGGTTGATTTTAGTATTGAATTGGTTCTTCCATTTAAAGCAAGATAAGCTTTGGCTCTCAACTGTATTACATGAGAAAGAAAGAATTGGACTTTAAAGTGTATCAAAATCCTGCTGCAAATCAGAAACCTCAACTCACACAATTTACAGGAAAAGGTATGAGTTGGGTTCATTTGCAATATCCACATGAGGGTTATTGGCTCTTAATTTTAAAAAGGTTTCATGGGAAAATAATAAAAGCCAAGAAACCATGTGAAGCCACTTACATTTTCTTTACACACATATTCTTGCACAACTAAGTTATGTTACCAAGCCTGATTAAACAGACTGTTACCATAACATATCACTATTTTATTTAACTCATACCTTTAAAATGAATCATCTCTAATGTGGCATTCTTGATGAATGCCTTACTCTGTTGGCTAATACAAAATAAATTATCTTTCTTAATAAAAATAAAAGATGACCCAGATTTTTTTATGGATAGTATGTAAGACAACTTGCACCCAGGCAGGAACAAGTTGCTGATGAAATTCTCAACATCTTTGAACATAGAGATTCCAGGACCAACTGGATTTTTTGTTTAAGTTGAAAGCATTTCTCTTTCTCAACTAAGTAGGGGAGTGTATAATATCAAGACAATAGCTCTCAAGTCCATCCACCTAAATTAAGCTTATGAGACTAGAAAATAAATAAATATAAACAAGAAGCAGTAAAGCATTTTATTGGATAGGATATTATAATTCATAATCAAATATTTTAAAAATAACTTCTCATATCCCAATTGTTTCCATGTAATTGTTTTTGTTTTCCTCTGAGTGCACTTTAATGCAAAACTGAAATTGTGAATACTGCTACATTAGCTGCTGCCCAGAAAAAAGATTTGCTCTGACTTATGGTAGATATAAGAGATGAGAAGTATTATATCTTCTTCTTTAGCTCATTTCAACACCACTCAGCTTTTTCTGTTGTGCCTTACTTATGCATATGCAAAAATACAATACAATGTAGAAATCCTAAACACTGCTTTTGAATTCATATGGTTTGTATTTTATTGACTTCTAAAAATCAATTTGTTCCTCTCCTTAATATTAGTAGCTCAGCACATTAATGTAAGAGAACTGTCCCCTGATGGATAGAGATTCTGGATCCCAGCAGGATTTTCTTTCTTCTAGAAACATTGAAATGTGGGATGAGCTATTGTGATTGGGGGGGTGGGGTGGTCCAGGGGAGAATGTAGGGCGAGGGGAAGGGATTTCCAGAAAAATATATATATATTATGAAGCATTCTTAAGCCTGCAGAAATTTATGAGATAATTTTCATCCTTAAAAGAGATCTTTGAAGATTTCCATGCTTTCTTGTTGCCAGCAGTGTTTCCTGTTGAAATAAGATAATTTCTGTAATTGAGTATCTCCGAAAAGCAAGAGAAAAAAAAATAGAGAGGTTGGCACATTTTTTTAAGATATCAAATTAAACAGAATGATAGCCTGAATTAAGACAGAGAAAAGTAGCAAGCTTTGCATATGCCATGGCCTCAGATATCCTGGCATGTATTCAGTTAGATGGGTTAGATGGATGCAGTTTATATGCTTACAACAAATATCTGTGTGCAACAGTTACATAAAGCATGATAAAGGTCATCAGAGTTTACTGACGAAACACCTAAGGGTGCAGAACTTCTTTTAAAAATTTCTAAGTTAAAAGTAACTTGTCAGTTATACAAAGAACAGTGCATGGGTCCAAAAATATTCCAATTTTTCATAAAATGAACAATGTCTACTTTCGTCTGAGGAAACAAAGTTGAAGGAACGAAAAGCAGGGCAGGGCATGGAATGATGATGTTGCTAACTAGTTTCATTAAATAAAAAGTTTTAAGCTAATAGTAGACCATATATGTATTTATATTTATATGTTTATATATGCACATATAAATATTATATTTATATATAAATATGCATTTATAATATAATATATTGTTTATATATAAATATAAGTATTATATTTATGTGTGTATATATATAAATACATTTCACAGATTTCATTATTCAAACTTCCTCACATGGTACAATTTCCTTTAAAAATGTGTTTTTGGGGGTGCCTGGGTGGCTCAGTGGGTTAAGCCTCTGCTTTCGGCTCGGGTCGTGATCCCAGGGTCCTGGGATCAGGCCCCACATTGGGCTCTCTGCTCCTCGGAGAGCCTGCTTCCTCCTCTCTCCCCTGCCTGCCTCTCTTGCCTACTTGTAATCTCTGTCTGTCAAATAAATAAACTCTATAAAAAATAAAATAAAATAATAAAAATAAAAATGTGTTTTTGTTGGGGCGTCTGGGTGGCTCAGTGGGTTAAAGCCTCTGCCTTCAGCTCAGGTCGTGATCTCTGGGTCCTGGGATCCAGCCCCGCATCAGGCTCTCTGCTCAGCAGGGAGCCTGCTTCCTCCTCTCTCTCTCTCTCTCTCTCTCTGCCTGCCTCTCTGCCTACTTGTGATCTCTGTCTGTCAAATAAGTAAATAAAATCTTTTTTTAAAAAAATGTGCTTTTGTTGAGGGGTGCCTGGGTGGCTCAGTTAGTTCAGCTTCTGCCTTGGCTTAGGTCGTGATCCCAGGGTCCCACACCTGGCTCCCTGCTGGTGGGAGGGATGTCTGGTTCTCCCTCTCCCTCTGCCCCCATCCCACCCACTCCCAATCACGCTGTCTCTGTCTCTCTCTCAAATAAATAAAATCTTTTTTTAAAAATGTGTTTTTGTTGAGTTTATTATTCAGATTTATATCCCCATGGGATTTAAGCAAAGGCTGAGAAGCCTTTATTAATGCCTAAAATATGGTTTATCTTCCTGCAGTGACATGAATGCCAAAAAAAAAGGAACCAGATATTGCATTTTTTATCAAATATTGAAATAGAGGTTATCTAGTAAATGCAACTTTTCCCCCCCAGGAGCTTATGGGAAGTGATTTTTATGCATGTGACAGCTATTCGAGAATCCTTCAATGTGTGTGTGTTTGTGTGTATATTTGCGCATATTTTAAACAAAAATGCTGTCCCACTTTCAATGTCCTGGGCCTCAGGCAAACTGACCAAAGCTCCTCTAGCGACTAGACATCACTCAGCAGGCCATGAAAGGCCGTGTAAAACATGGTGATTTGACAATCAGAAAGCAGACGCCCATGACCACATACTCTTGTTTCCCCCTCTCCTGCTCTCTGTGGCGTTCTTATATGTCATTCATATATAAATTTTAGGCTTATTCTTCCAGAAATTCCACAGGTTTTTAATCATCTACCTATCCAATAGTGTACACCTGCTCACCTACTTTCTCACAAAGAGTCTGCCTTCTGCCTCTCATGAGCCTGTCACCTTGACAACCTTCTGTGCTTCCCCTGTTTCTTCCCAGTTATGTGTCAATTCCCAGCTGCCCAATATAGTGTGAGAGGTGACAGTATTTCATGTTGTATGCATTGCAGTGTAGTCCTAGTGAGAATATAAAAACAAGAGGATATGGGTTAAAACAGCATTTCCTGAAGATTTGGGGCTTTGTGTCCAGCCATACCCTAAAAACTGTTGAGGATCCCAAAGAGCTTTTTGTTTCTGTGAATAATAGCTACTGATACTTTTTGTATTAGAAAGTAAAACTGAGAAATTTTTTTAAAATATTTATTAATTCGTTTAAAAAATAACCATCGTAAACCCAGTGCATGGTAACTTTAGTAATATATTTATGAAAAGGATACCCTGAATTTTCCACAGTGAAAGAAATTCAGTGAGAAGAATGCCATTATTTGCATTTTGGCAAAACTGTTTAACGACTGATTTAATAGTCAAAATCACCTGCTTCTGCAGTTAATTGCTTGTCGTATCATACATCATACCGATTCTGGAAAACACTCTCTGCTTATGAGTGAAAGTGATGAAGGAGAATATTGTCTTGCAATTTAACCTCACTGTGGGTTCTTTCATACTTTGTGTGGCGTAACTGAAAACATCTCAGCATCCCTCAGCCATCCCTGGATTTCACTGTAGGAATTTCTGGAATAAAGGACCCTGAAAAGGAAACCGTTCACCTCCTAAAGGTGAATAAAGAACAGAATCCTTCTGACGTAAAAATAATTTCAGCAGCTCTTCAATGATACTTAAATCGTCTCCAATATAATGTAAATATAAACCAAAAAATAGGTGGAAACTTCATTGCATAAGCGCTTGGACAACTGTTAAATTGAAATTTAAAATTATGAAGTTAATATAAACCAAAAAACTCTAATTCTTTTTTTTTTAAGATTTTATTTATTTATTTGGCAGAGTGAGAGAGATCACAAATAGGCAGAGAGGCAGGTAGAGAGAGAGGGAAGCAGGCTCCCTGCAGAGCAGAGAGCCTGATGTGGGGCTCCATCCCAGGACCCTGGGATCGTGACCCAAGCCGAAGGCAAAGACTTAACCCACTAAGACACCCAGGCGCTCCCCCAAAATTCAAATTCTTAGCGCTAAATTTGCTGAGACAAAATCACTCCTTCCAACATGAATATATTACTGTTCTAGCAGTGAGGCTTGCGCGCAAGTGTGTACTATCATGTGCCATGTGTAACACATTCCCCTCTCTCTCTTTCTTATTGGAACCAGGTGCACAAAATTTGATGAATCATCATCTTTAGTTCAGAGCACATTCTCATCATTGATCCATTCATAGTCCTCTTTTATTTAGTTAGCCTTTTATGTTTTTACAGTGTTACACGCAACAGTAAACCCCTCACTCAAAATAAAACTTAGGATTCCAACAGTTTACCCTGATGGTACAACCTCTTATTCTATTCCTTAGGCTCCTTTTACCTGTAGCAACCTTCATTCAAAATTGTATATTTATGATCATCTTCCTATATTTCTAAAACGTACCTATTTTATTTGTGATTGTTTTTAATTTCATAGAAGGCCAAATATGACATATATATCATATTTGGAAACTTATTTTTTCCCTTAATCTTATATTGCTAAATCCATCCGTATTATATTGCTTCATGGTGCTATACTTTATTCATTTTAACTACTGTATGATATTCTATTGTGTGAATTTTGTAGCAGTTTATACACCCACTTTTATATTGGTGAATATTGGGTTATCTCCTGTATCTTTGCTATTAAGAACAATACTACTTCAAATGTTCTTATTCATACCTCCTACTGCTCTTCACTTGGCTCTAAAACATTATTTATGTAATAAAGAATAGAGCATTATTGAGCATTTACTATAAGGGAGACAATATTCTAAGATCTCAACACATATCAACTTCCTCAATATTCACACCAACCTTATGAGATTGGTAGTATCATTTCTGTATTTAATAGGCAAGGACACTAGCAACTAAAGGTTAGAATACATTATAAGAGATATTGCCAGGATTCAAACCCAGCCAGTTGGGTTCCAGAGCATGTTCTTTAATTACAAACACCAATTAATTCTTTTTCTTTAACTCACAAAAATAACTTGTGACAAACAAAAGCAATGAAATTGCATGGCAGTCCTCAATTAATAAGGGGGTCATCCAGATAGACCAGAAAATTTTTACATCAATTATTTTAAGTTAGAACTGAAATGAAAATGAACATTTTAAAATTTGTACAAAGTTTTCTGGACATTCTGAAAATATGTCTGTAGACCCTAGTTTGACAGATACGTTGTCGAGGAATGACTGGTTGGACCTTGTCAATAATCTAGGACTTAACTCAAATTTATTGTAAGTGGTAGAAATGCAACTGAAAGTGGTACAACAATAAGATAATTCGTTGGCTCACAAATTTGGGCAGGATGTGGAATAGTCAGATAAAAAAAAAAGAAGAAATGTTGCAGGAGAAACAGAAAAATCTGCAGCAATAGTTGCAGACTTCAATACCCTTTCAACAATGAGTAGAATAAGTAAATAAAAAAATCAGCACGAATACATGAATAAGGAAGAATTCAACTGTGTAATCAGCCAAAAGGATCTAATCAACATGTATAAAATACACAATACAACAACTCTTCATATTAAAATCAACTGGTATATCTTGACTTTTTTTTTTTTTTTTAAAGATTTTACTCATTTATTTGTCAGAGAGAGAGAGAGGGAGAATGAGCAAGCACAGGCAGACAGAGTGGCAGGCAGAGGCAGAGGGAGAAGCAGGCTCCCCGCCGAGCAAGGAGCCCGATGTGGGACTCGATCCCAGGACGCTGGGATCACGACCTGAGCCGAAGGCAGCCGCCCAACCAACTGAGCCACCCAGGCGTCCCCTATCTTGACTTTTAAATTAATCTTTTACTGAGGAATGACTTAATAACATCACGGACAGTCATTTGAAAAATGTTGGTTTACTGAGTTATCCAAATCTTCCAAATGTTGATACATTTCATTGTGCAACAGAAGAAAAAATGCGGGGCTCCTGGGTGGCTCAGTGGGTTAAAGCCTCTGCTTTCGGCTCAGGTCATGATCCCAGGGTCCTAGGATGGAGCCCCACATCGGGCTCTCTGCTCCGCGGAGAGCCTGCTTCCTCCTCTCTCTCCTTGCCTGCCTCTTTTGCCTACTTGTAATCTCTGTCTGTCAAATAAATAAATAAAATAAAATAAATGCATTTGTTAATATTATCACTGACCTTTAAGAGAAGTCTTTAAGCGCTGGCAAATACAGTTTTTGAAAATTCTAATTTTCCTTCAAATTTTGTTATTTATTACTGGCAGCAAATACTGCTACTTATTTTCCTTGAAATCACAGGCCCACATTGTTCATTTTCCAGAAAATATTTGCTAAATACCTGTCTAAATAATTATGCTTTCTCTGCAAGTAATTTTTTTCAAGTAAAAATGGTGTTGCATGGAAAATACAGCAATTTCAGCTCACAACTCGAACAACTGCACAAGTGCCTTTCCTCATGACAATAGTATTTCCATATGCAGAAGTGCTTCATGAGTACTTTGAATTTGGTCACATAGAACATGAAAAAAATGGGTATTTAAATATCAAATGTAATATAGTTATTTTTAGGGGCCCCTGGGTGGCTCAGTTCGTTGAGTGGCTGCCTTCGGCTTGGGTCATGATTCCAGGGTCCTGGGATCGAGCCCCACATGGGCTCCCTGCTAGGCAGAGGGCCTGTTGCTCTGCTTGCTTGTGCTCTCTCTCTCTCTGTCAAATAAATAAATAAAATCTTTTAAAAAAAATAAAAAATAAAAAAAGTTATTTTTACTGCTATATCTATGGCATTCTTTAGTAAAAATGGCATTTACATTTTTGTAATATGAGTGTATGGCTATAAAAAAGCCAATAATTATCAATATAATTAGGTGCCTTCATTCATATTAAGGCACCAGCAATTTTACCTATGATTTCTTTTGTGCCATCACTACAAATGGCAACACAGTGAAAAGGGCAAATAATATCTTAATATTATTTTTAGTTTTTACTTCATGGAGCATGTGAATGAGTAAGAGACCTCCAAGATTCTAGGACCACATTTTTGACAGCCACTGCTCTGTTAGAACAGATCTTTTGCTTCTTTAGTTCAACTTTTATTTCCAGGCTTCTAGAACAGAAACTAGCGCATAGTAGGTAGTCAACAAGTATTTGTTGGATAAAGAATGAATGGATGGGGATGCCTGGGTGGTTCAGTTGATTAAGCGTCTGTCCTCAGCTCAGGTCATGATCCCAGAGTCCTGGGATTGAGCCCTTCATGGTGCTTCCTGCTCAGTGGGGAGCCTGCTTCTCTCTCTCTCCCTCTGCCTCTACACCAGTTTGTGTTCTCTTGCTCATTTTCTCTCTCTCTCAAATAAATAAATAAAATCTTAAAAAAAAAAAAACCAAATGGGTAAATGAATTATCCCTGTGGACACTTGGTTGAAATTTCTTTACCACTCTAGAAATATACAAAGTCTGATAATTTGTCTATAAATTAACTAATTTACCTTTTAAAATAGTGTCTGACCCCTGAAAGAAGAAAGAAAAAAGAAACAGTTCTAGTTTGAAGTCTAGTATATAAAGTCAGATGCAGATAAAAGAGTATATATAATACGGTTACAAAACAGATATATCCACAAGGCATTATAGAAATGATGGTTTTGGGGGGCACCTCGGTGGCTCAGTCTTTAAGCAGCTGCCTTCGGCTCAGGTCATGACCCCAGGGTCCTAGGATTGAGCCCCACAACCAGTTCTCTGCTCAGCAGGAAGCCTGCTTTCCCCTCTCCCACTCCCTCTGCTTGTGCTCTCTCTCTTGCTGTGTGTGTGTATGTCAAATAAATAAATACAATCTTTTACACACACACACACACACACACACACACACACATATATATATGAAAAAAGAAATGGTGGGGTTTTTTTCTTAACTCAAACTTCCATGAAAATCCAAAAGGAGATGGCAAAAACACTTTCATATTAAGATGAATCAGATGATAACATCATTATAAAAAAATATGAGCTTTATGGTTACTTTACAAGAATCTGTTGAACCGGATTATCCCAGGGGAGAGAGAAAAAGGATGTCCATAACAATATTCCTTTGGCATGATTACTCAAACATCCAATACAATTATTATGATTATCTTTATTTTTGTTATAGATTAAATGCCAGTAGACAACTACCTGCATTAGATTTTATTCTTTAATAAATTTTGTTCATATTTTTACTATAAAACATGCCACATCTACACCTAAAACATAAGAAAGAGAGCCAGTTACGGGACGCCTGGGTGGTTCAGTTGGTTAAGCAGCTGACTTCGGCTCGGGTCATGATCCCAGTGGCTGGGATCGAGAGTCCCACATCGGGCTCCTTGCTTGGCAGGAAGCCTGCTTCTCCCTCTGCCTCTGCCTGCCATTCTGTCTGCCTGTGCTCACTCTCTCTCTCTCCCTCTCTGACAAATTAATAAATAAAATCTTAAAAAAAATTATTAAAAAAAAAAAAGAAAGAGAGCCAGTTACATAAAGTAGCTATAAGAATAAAAAGCAAGATTCAAAATCATCTCCTTGAATAGCCATCTACCATTCACAGGCAGCAGTATATAGTCAAGAACTTGAGGTTAGAAGGAATAAAATCAGAATTGGGATCACAGCACCATTCTTTTCCAGCCCTCTAAGTCCGTGGGTGAGTTTTTAAAATCTAATCCTGAGTTCCCTGATGTATAGAAGGGAAATCACAAAATTAATTTCATTTCAAATTTTTGTATCCAAGAAGTAATGGATACGAAAGTGGCTTACAAATTGTAAGGAAAAGTCAATTGGTAATAATGTTTATTACTATTTTTCCAAATCAAATTAAGTGTGGCTATACCTAACCAATCTTCTTAGGTCATGACAATACTGGAAAAGAAAAAAGGTTTTAATTATGAATATTAACCTAAAGGAAAATCCCTCTTATTTTTGATAATAAAGAATACTGGTAATTTAAGTAATCATTTCCTGTCTCCAAACTGATGAGCTCTAAATCATGCATGTTCTAAGGCTTCCAATCAAAACAGGAAAAGAGAATTATAAGAGGCATGAAGGCAGATGAGGAAAGGATTAATTGCAATTTACAAGCCCTGGAAAAAAACACCTACTGGACATTTAATAACTAGCTACTGAATATGACCACATTAAGGTAAGATATTTTATCCTCCCTTTAAAATATCCTTTGCATGTAAACTATTTCTATCATGTAGTCAATTATCTTCCACAGCATGAGATCATTCCTAAAATGCTCTTGAGAGTAATAACATTGTATGGTGTTTGTTTGAAAGTAATAGGTACACTAGAATAGTTTACCATACCAACATACCTTTAATGTTCCAGTGTTAAAAAGGATCTTTAAGATTGTGAATTAGCAGTAGTGTATGAATGCTCCAAATGTGGTACTGATGCAATTACTTAGAATGTTAAATGCATTGGGAAATCTTTGCTTTTATTTTGTTTTCCTTACAAATGCAGGAGAATAAAGCTATAGGGATTTCTTGCCTTAGTCTAAGCACCCCTGTGGGGAGGATCCAAGCATGATATTTCCTTTGAAGTGAATGGAATATCCACCCTCAGATCAGCTCTGAGGATATATAGAAGAGAGCAAGAAGCTCGCTGAATGAAAACTGACATTAGCATTTAAATAAGGCTAGGCTTAAAAGAAAATTTATGCATCAAAAATTACTAAGATTTGAAAACTAAGAGTTTTTCAGTAATCCTAGGTCAAACCACCTTATATTAGAAACAGGTCTTTCTTAAGTCTAACACAAAGAAAATAACAATAGAAAATGTTCAAGAAGCTTAAAGGTTAGGTCAGATATAGGGGCTCTATAGCATATTGAAATATCCCAGATGCCAAGTATTCCTATTGTGGATACACATAAAAATCTGGCAACATCCATGGATTGTATGTGTCCCAAATCCCAATTTCCATTCTTTATTTAATACTAGTAGACTGGAAAAGAATAGAACAAAATACAACATAAATAACCACCATGAAACACTATTCCAGTTAAGAATTTAAGCATAAACTTTGCTGCTGTGAGTAAATACAGCATAGGAAATATAATCTTCTTTGAATGCAAAATGTATCTGCCATCTATAAAACCAAAATAGAAACCCACATCAGTTATTTCAGCAGTATCCACCATCTGTCAATCAAGAACTAGGATTTGAATAACACCAGTGTTTTTGATGTGTTCAGCTGATTTTGTCATGGTTCCTGATTTTGATGTTTATACATAAAAAAGATAGCTAACTATATAAGGCAATATATGTTAAGCACCAAAAATTCTTTGAAAGAAGAGGATCACAGATGGTCTGGAAAGGCTTCCTAAACAGTTCTTGACGGATGAAGAGAATTCACCTCAGCAGGGTGGAGTGTTGTGGTCCTATACATAGAGGGAGGTACTGGAGAAAAGACTTGGAAACAGGCAGGAAGAGTGAGTTTGAAGATGGGAAGAAGACCAAAGGGACTAGAGAAAAGCCTCCTGTCAGAGCCCGGTGAGAGATAAAGGAAGAGAAGTTTGGGAACAGAATGAAGAGGTCTCTCTGTCCAGATCTCTCATGACAAGCAACAGACCTAAAGAATCATGACTGGAGGGGCACCTGGGTGGCTCAGTGGGTTAAGCCTCTGCCTCCGGCTCAGTCATGATCTCAGGGTCCTGGGATCAAGCCCCGCATGGGGCTTTCTCCTCAGAGGGGAGCCTGCTTCCCACCCCCCACCCCCTCCTGCCTCTCTGCCAACTTATGATCTCTCTCTGTCAAATAAATAAATAAAATCTTAAAAAAAAAAAAAAGAATCATGACTGGAAGGGCAGAATGGTGTTGATCAGGAACAACTTACCAAGGAATCCTTGACTGCCTCTTCCAGCATCCATGGCAAGTTGTCATCCAGCCTCTGCTTGAAGAATGATGAAAAACTGATGGGTATATTGTTCTGAAACTGAACTCCTTAACTTTCTTAGGTCTCTGGTCTTTTCCCCGTGCATGCCTTATGAATTCATGCAATATGAATCCCAAATTGTGTTCTAATGAATGATCAAATAACATACTCTTAGTACTAGGAACTTCAAGGAATGGAAATGAAAATAGCCAGAAAAAGATATCATAGAAAAGGAGGACATCAGTGGGCTTTGAAAAATGGGCAGAACTTAGGAAGCAGAGAGGAAAGAGATGGATTCTAGGCAGGTTGATTTTTGGAGCAGAAGTTCCAGGGCAAAAAAATGAACATGGATTAAGGAGAAAATACTACAAAGATCAGCCACAGCACAGATTTTTCATTGAGAAGTGGTAAATGTGAAGACCCTCAAAAAGATGTCAAAATAGTTTGGATTTGTTGATGTAGACAGTAAGTTGCTATAGTAAGTTCTTGAATAAAATTAGCATTTAGAATGTGAGGGAAGCATGCTGAAAGTAGTATTTTTAGGAAGACCAACTTAATGGTAGTGGACACAATAGAGGATTTACAGAAAAACTGGAGGCAGAAACACCATTTAAGAGTCTTTCTAACTAGAAAAGCAATAAGGATGAAATTAGTGTAAACACTTGGTAAACAATTTGGCATTACCTCGTAAAGCGGCATGGCCCAGTGATTCTGCTCCTTGGTATAGTCCCTAGAGAAACTTCACATATGCACCAGAAAAATATGTATATGAATGTTTGCTGCAGTATTATTTGTATCAGTAAAATCCTGGAAACCTCTCAAATATTCATTAACGGTAGAATCAATGCATTTTAGCATATTCATACATAGCAATGAAAATGAGTGAATAATAGCTCCATTAACATGTAAGTACCACCAAAACATATCGTTGGCTGGAAAAAATAATACACAAGAGAATTTTATATATTATTTTGTTGATTATTATATATATATGTGTATATTTATATATCAATGTGCATGTACATAAATTCTCTTGTAAAAATTTTATATATTATCTTGTTTATTACATGTGCACATATTTATTTTTTTAAGTAAATAGTTGTATGTGTATACATGTTTAATTTCTCTTGTGAATTGTGAATTTTTACAAATTTCACAAAACATAAAACAAATAAATTTTTGTTTAGGAATGCATAAAAATGTGGAAAACACATAAAGAATGGTAGGAAAATGATAATAAAGTTCAGGTTATTATTTGCCTCTGGGGAAAGGAGTGTATGACTGAGGAGGGCCTTCCTGAGGTTCTGGCAATATTATTTCTTAAACTGGGTATGTATATCTGAGTAAATTTTGTTATTATTTAACAGTATAGGTTTATTTATTTATTTATTTATTTATTTATTTTAAAGATTTTATTTATTTGTTTGACAGAGATCACAAGTAGGTAGAGCAGCAGGCAGAGAGAGGAGGAAGCAGGCTCCCCAATGAGCAGAGAGCCTGATGTGGGGCTTGATCCCAGGACCCCGAGATCACGACCTGAGCTGAAGGCAGAGGCTTAACCCAGTGAGCCACCCAGGCACCCCAATATTTTATACATCCTTCAGTAGGTGTGCTATATTTCACAAGCTGAAAAGTTGAAAACAAATAATAGGGATTTGATCTAGGGTGATCACAGTGAGCATATAAAGAATTACATGTGTGATGAGATTCACCATTCACTTGTACGATTGCAAGAGTTAATTTTGTACTACTAACACTAGTGCAGAGGATAAACTATGCAAACCAACAATGCAGTAGCACTATTACTTGAATTTGGAATGAATGAATAATAATTCTGAAAGTCTGTCGGATTTTTTGACAAAGGGAAGCTTGGTAGATGGGATAGAAGTCATGAACTGCCAAGGCATGCTCAGATGTAGTCATCCACTCTGAAATATGATGCAATAAGGCTCTCCAAACATGGGCTGCAACATGTTGGCCTTCCATTCTGCTCCTCTTCTGTCTCTCCAATTGTGGATACCTACTGTTGATTTCCTGACTAGTTATAAAAGTTCTTTTTCACTTTTCTAAATTATTGAAAATATTCAAAAAATACTTATGAAGACATGTCTCCCTATGATACTGTGATTTACAATAAGAAATATATATTTCTGTCTTTCAGATGACCAAAATATATTTCTCATATTCTCGTATGTGTATGTGTGGACTTTATCCACAGTTCCTGCCTCAGAGCTTCGCAAACCCTCAGAATTTCCTCAGCGATAACAGCAGCGAGAGCATCTTTTGTTATAACATTTGATCTCTTGTCTTCAGTTCCTGAAAATGCTTCAAAACCTTAAAGGTGAAATGGGTGTCCCTTTTCACCCCTTTTCACCACAACTGGATTTATGTTAATTCAGTGATTTTTGGAAAGCTCCTCAGGATGGGGGCTGGTTGCCAGGAGAGCCAACCGTGATTAGAGGGTTGGAACTTTCCATCCCACTGCTTGACTACTAGGAAGGAAGAAAGGGTGGAGATTGAATCAATCACCAATGACCAATTAGTTAAATTAATCATGCCTATGTAATGAAGCCTCCATAAAAACCCAAAAAGAGGGGGGTTCAGAGAGCCTCCTGTTTGGAGAACCAGAATGTTTCCTCGTGCTACCATGCCAGGCCCCAAGCTCCACAAGGACAGAAGCTCCTTTGTTTGGGATTCACCCTACGTGTCAGCTGTTGATTTGTATTCTTTAATATCCTTTGTAATAAATCAGTAATCTGGTAATTGGGGTTCCTGAGTTCTTGCAAATTAAGTGAATGTAAGTTGGGTCACTGGAACCTCTGATTTGTAGCCAGTTGGTCAGAAGCACAGGTAACAATCTGGGCTTCGGACTGGCATCCAAAGTGGAGGATGGTCTTGTGAGAATGAACCCTTGGTATTTTCGAATTTGATGCTATCTCCAGGTAGATAGTGTCAGAATTGAGTTGAACTAGGTTGAATTCTCAGATGCCTCCTGAGAATTGCTTGTTGGTATGGGGAAGATTCCACATACACAAGTTAGATCTGGGATCCAGGAACCTAATATACTCCCTTCCTTTTATCTGACTTCTTCATCCAATAATTATTCAAACTAAATGTCAATTCCATAAAAGGTACTGAGAGCCAAAGGTAAAGAGGCATGGGTCTTAGCTTTCATTCAAGATATAATGGATATCTTGCTTTTCAGTTATTGTTGTGATAAATTACCACAGACTTAGCACCTTGCAACAGAAAATTATTGTTATCTTACAGTTTCATAGGTCAGAAATCCAAAGTGGATCTCATTAAGCCACATGTGGCAAGGCTGAGTTCCTTTTTTGAAGGTTTAGGGGAGTATCCATATTCTTGCTTATCTAGGTTATGGACAGACTTCAGTTTCTTGGGGCTGTAGGATGGGTGATCTTATAACCTTGCTGGCTGTTGGCCAAGGTTCATTCTCAGTTTCTAAACCATGTGCATTCTCTGACTTATAACCCTCTTTATCTTCAAAGTCGGAAATGGCAATGAAGTCTTTGTCATGGCTTATCTCTCTGGCCTCTTCTTCCATCATGGAATCTCTCTGTCCAACTGCCTTGCCTTCCTCATCCACTTGAAGGACTCATGTGATTAGACTAGGCCGACCCAGATACCCCAGGAAAATCTCCCCTTCTTAATTTCATCTGCAAAGTCTCTTGCCATATAAGGAAACATATATTAATAGCCTCCAGGGGTTAGGGTGTGGGCATCTTTGTTATCTTACTTTATCCTATCTACAACAATGGATTTTTTAAAAATTATAAAATAAAAACCCAAAGCCACATACTTATTAATGTATAGCCATGAAGTGGTGATTATTGGTGCAGCCATGGTAAGAAAGGATAAGAACAATCATTTGATTCAGTACATTTTTCTAATTTCTTTTTTATGGGAAGACAGAATGATGCAATAAGTGAGGGGCACGGTGCCTGACGCACAGTCAGCCTTCAACAAATAGGAGATCTCTTGAGACCCAAATGCTGTCAGTAATTCTACCCTCAGAAGCCTTCCCTTTCATACTCAAACAGCCAACCCTCCGCCTTGCTGGGCTGACAGGAAGGGCTGCCTTTGACTATGTTTCCCTTCCCAGGTAATTTAAGGGTCATTCAGTATTCCACAATCAGTCCTCAGATTCCTCCCTGCCTCTCCCTCTGCACCGCTACCCCGGGGTTGCTCTGCAGGTCACACCACGGTCATTTCCCTGTTCCTGCAGGTGTTCCAGGTGTCTCTTCGAGCTCTTTCCTAAGCATTAACCCCTATCTTTCCCTTCATTCTCCAAAACTCGGCAAAGTTAGGAGATGAGAAAATGGGTACATTAGACAGGGAAACTCATAATTAGATCCATTACCTGTATCCCTCCACGACCCTCCCCTACTGACCATCTCTCTTTGGTTACTCTGCTTCCGGGACCAAGTGGCTGCCACTGACCAGCGTATGCGTTGACCAGTCTCTGCATCTGCTTCCGGTATTCAGGCATTCAATGTCTCAACCGTCTTTTCCTGAGGAGGTTCCAGCCTTGATCTCAGGAAAGTAGAATACCCACGGATGCCGCCTCCCAACAGAAAACCCTTCCACCGAGGGCCACGGCAGAGTATCTGGCTGCCTCAGCCCCAAGAAAATGCTGGCATTTTAAACTGTTTTTTGTAGCCATCAATATTTCAGAAACAAAGGGGTCTAATCCCAAAGCACTTCCTTCAGTGAATTTTTATGCTTTTTTTTTTTTTTCTTCATGGAATAATCTCATGTTATTTTTGAGGGAAACTTAGAGTCTGGGCCAACCCCTCACTGTGTGTGGGGAAAAGCCTCAGAGAGAAGTGATGTGCACGTCGCAGAATCCAGTAGCAGTAAGTGCACAATAATGAGAATCAGGTATTCTGAATTCCTGTACGCTATTTTGAAAGCTTTTTTTTTTCCTGTTCACGATAAAAACAAAAAAAAAACCACCCTTATGCATTATATAATATATATATATATATATATATATATATATATATATATATATTTAACGTATATATAATTGTATGTTAAATAGGACTGGAAAATCTATATCATTGTTCACATACTGAAGGACATTTCTTATTGAAACCGAATCTCCAATACCATCTCACTAAGAACCTAAAACAGAGATGCAAATCTACAGGTGTAAAATGAAAAGAAAATACAAATATGAGAAAGAAAACTATTCATGTAGCAAGTATACTTCATTTTCAGTTTTCAAGTTACTGAAAAGAAGCAGAATGCTTTAACAAAGGATACAGATTATGCCTTTTGAAAATAACATTGATCTTTTTCTAACAATGAATGTATTACACACTTATTTTGAAAAGTCCAGAAAAGCACAATACACCCTTTTGTAATTCAACAAAATTGAGATCATATACTCGAATATTTTCAAAGAATCTCTCAGTCCTTGTGATTTCATTTACATGTACTAATAACCCTCTGTATACTTTCTACTTGAAAAATATATGGGACTCCCACTTTTTATCAGGACATTGAATTAGTCCATCTGGTGAGGAATTAACTGAATTTCTTACGTTAAATAATCTAAGCTTGTGTAGCACAGTGTTGGAATCATTGATTTCCAGAAATTACTGTGACTCAGTGGTTATTCTAGTCTTCATCTCTACAATATCCCTTTTATATACTGCTAGTAACCATTCCAGATAAGGCAGTGAAGAAACTTTGATTTGACTTGAAGTCTCTCCTGCCCAGTCAAATACTACTAGTTTATTCAACTTCCCCAGTATATCAGTTGCATATCAACTGATTTCCTTCCTACATACCCTTATTCTGCCTTGCTCTCCCTTATTCCAGCATTCTGAATTATATGGGGAAAGTTTTTATGACTTCAATATGATATTGTTTATAAAACCCACCATGTATTTTTTTTCTGGTTAAATTATTTTTATTCCATAGGCATATTCAAAATATGAACTACTTACATGAGATTGCTGGCAGCATTTTATTTATTTATTTATTTGTTTGTTTGTTTTTAAAAGATTTTATTTATTTATTTATTTTTCAGAGAGAGAGAGAGAGAGAGAGAGAGCGCAAGCAGGCAAAGTGGCAAGGAGAGCCAGAGAGAGAAGCAGGCTCCCCACCAAGCAAGGAGCCCCATATGGGACTCAATCCCAGGACCCTTGGGATCGTGATGCGAGCCGAAGGCAGAGGCTTAACCGACTGAGCCACCCAAATGTCCCTACTGGCAGCATTTTAACACTCCTTTTTCAGAATCAAATATTTTTCTTCCTTAGTGCTGAATCTATGTAAGATCGATGATCCTGGTTGTCCTTGTTCCTAAACCTTGGATTTTATAGAAAGAATTAATTATAGCATGTATCTGTTTTTTTTAACAGCTAAATTGGAAAATGGTTTAATAGCTCAAGGGGATTACTTGTGGGAATTTAAGGCTTATAAGATCCAATTTCCCCCAAGTCTATTTTCCTACAGTGATCTATGGCTTTGATTCCAGTAACAAACTCACCAAAACCAGGGTAGGTCATGAACTTTCATTGTGAGCCAGCCTTGCCATCTTTGCGAGAAAGGTAGAAAGAACATAATTTGGTAAGGAAAACTCACCTTGTCAAACCAAATTAACAACTTACATGATTATAAAAAAGGGGGAGGAACTGCACCTAACTGGTGGCTCAGTTCATAGTAAATAGTTGATCAAAAAAGCATGGTTTTCTTTTTATTTGCTAGGTGTTTACACTCTACCAATGGCTTGCCTTGACTGCAAATAAAAACCACTTAGAGAATTAAATGAATACCTGTCCCCAGACTCCACCCTGAGAGAGTCTTGATTATGTGGCCTCAGGCTGGGTTGAGGCATCAGGATTTTTATTTATTTTATTTTAAATTAAAATTTTTAAAAATATTTTATTTATTTATTTGACAGACAGAGATCACAAGTAGACAGGCAGGCAGAGAGAGAGAGAGGAGGAAGCAGGCTCCCATGCTGAGCAGAGAGCCTGATTCGGGGCTTGATCCCAGGACCCTGGGATCATGACCTGCGCCGAAGGCAGAGGCTTTAACCCACTGAGCCACCCAGGTGCCCCTTAAATGAATTTTTAATTAATTAATTAATTTGTCAGTGAGAGAGAGCGCCAGTGCACAAGCAGGGGGAGTGGCAGGCAGAGAGAGAAGCAGGTTCTCTGCTGAGCAAGGACCCGCCATGGTGACATGGGGCTCCATCCCAGGACCCCCAGGATCATGACCTGAGGAGAAAGCGGATGCTTAACTGACTGAGCCACCCTGGGGTTCCGAGGCATCAGGATTTTTTTAAACTTCCCCCATGTAACTTTAATGAGCAGTCAGGACTGAGAATCCCTCTATCTAGCCAGTAAGACTGAAATGTATTTTTCTCCACCGAATAAAGACATTGCATGAAATTAGAGGGACCAGTTCCTGGGGAATGTGGGATATATGAATCATAATTAGGCCCTCTAAGTGTCAACCACAGCCTGGGCAGGGAACACCTGTGGAGCCAAGGATTAGAAATGAATGATGCCCTTTGTACTGCAATGATAATACATTCTACTCTCTGGGAAGCTATTAAGATATTCCTCTTAAGAATTTTTTAAAAATGTATTTTAAAGAGTCACAAGTAATAGGAGGTATTCAAGAAGGCTCTGTGTACTTAACCTGACAGGGCTTTCTGCAAAATATTTTGGTATTTTATTTATGTGTGAATCATGCAGTGAAAGAGGGGAGAATGGGAGTTTGCTAGAGAAACAAAAAGGACAAAGAGGTTTCACATTTGCATTACATCACGGAAGTTTGACTTGGCCTAACTATCTCTTATTGCACTTTTCAAATCTTGAGGTCTATTTCATGCATAAATTTCATACAAATCTAGCCTCATTTAAATGATAATGTATGTCCTTAGAATGCCATTTCCAGCCCTGTTCTTCTGCACACCCCTGGAGCTGATCAGTGTTGTGATCCCTTTGTTTTCAAAGGAAACTTTGTGTTCACCTTCTCTCTACAGGGGTTAGTAGAGGAAGACAAGAAAATAGTTCCATAGCGTTTCTGCCAGTTAATGGGGAAAATTGTTCCTCCTTCATATATCATGGTAGGTAATTGAATTAGTACTCTAGTAGGAAAGGGTTTGCTATTTCATACTCCTATAGTTTTTTCTTAACACCATGAAATTAAAGACATGCCAGCATGAAGCTGCATATTCCTGATCACTTTCAAATAAGCAATGCAGTATATTATTTCTTTTATGTGTTTTTATAGCACATGCTGTGCAAGATAATTGACTCCATGACAGATGTCTGTATTTCAGAGGAAAATTTATTTGTGAACGAACACACATATATTACTTTAACGTGGCTCTATTCATTACGTGGTCCACAAGGTGCTTTTTGATGACTTGTAAATTGAAATTAATATTTTCTCTTACCATTTGGAATATGCATAAGCAAATTTGACTCTTTGATATAACCAATTTGAAGCTTATTCTATTATTGAATGTAACCTTCTGTTCTCAATCAAGGCTGAGTGCCCTTAGATCCTACCTGAAGTGCTGCAGAACGTGGAAGGATATAGTTTTCTTTCTTTTCAGTGAAGTGCATAGGCCTGCACGTTCCCCATTCATCCAGGGTAAGTTCTGTCCATTGGACCCATCTTTACAATGAAACGACTATCAGAAAGCTCTAAAAGAGTATAGGAAAGATTCTCCATGGATCTCCCTTTACTCTGTCACTTCTGCTCAAAATGTCACTCTTCCAAGACAAACACTAGTAGGCTACGGCATCTGAATTGGCTTGGAAACTGGCAATATTAGGTGGATGAGGCTGCTGTGAAGGCAAATTGAAAATAAGGGAGGTTTATGGAGGAATGTCCATCTCCATCTACTTTGTAATAGTGCCTGAGACCAAGTCTGCTTCCTGTAAATAAACTCCCCCACTCTTTTTAGCTATAAGAACTTTCCCAGGAAAAGACTAGACCCTTTTTCCCCACCAGTTATGTGGACACTTTTCACCATGAGATTGTACCATTTATTTAAAATTAAAATACTAATACACATAGAGGGATTAACATTTTCAGAAAGGACTTAAGTTCAATAAGTTTCCATTTCACAGATGATTTTTCTTTTAATGAGCAGACAAGGAGAAACTTCTTATTGGGCCAGGTCTCTTCTAGCCGCTTGAACTTTTCAATGGCTGAGACTTTTGTGCGGTGGAAGAAATAAGGGAAAGAAAGATTTTGTTGTTAAATTTGAGGGAGCCTCTCTTCAGAGGTAAAATTGGAGCACGAGGGACTGCTTCTGTAATGACACTTCTAGAGTTTGGAGCCAGCCTCAGGTGAGGTGGAGCCCTGAGGTCAGGAAAGGAGTCTTCTCATCTACTAAGTGTGAATGGTTGGCTTCCCTTCATAATCGCGTGCTAAGCCTGTGTGTTCTGGGTGGCTGGACCATACACAGACTGGAACGCCCTATGGCTATAATGTCTGACTTCTGGGCTTGGTGGGGGCTTCCTCAGGCAGACTGGTTCTATGCCCGTGAAGGTGAAGCCGTGGCTGTGCCCACCAGGACCTCGAGAGTCTGAAAGAATGTTGTCATCTGGTAATATTAAAAGCCTTGTCCCACCCATTCTCCCACATTTTCTGGTAAAAATGTGGCCACTCACTGAACAGGAAAATCATCTTAACATAAAAATACACCAAATTGAACTTAAAAATAACAACCGCCACCATCTTAGGACCGCTGTCCCTCCCCACTTCCTTCTTCTCTCTTCAAAAGTGACTTCTTAATTTAAGGAAGGGTCCCAAGTACAAGCTTGTTTTAATTAATAGCCCAGGCCAGGAGGGAGGGTTAGTGAGTTAAAGGATGCCTAAAGCAAAAGAACTGCCAGGCCAGCTGTAAACTGACCCCACTGTACTTTCTTGCATCTCCTCAATGACCGTCCCTTTCCAGGATGAATTTCTCATCACTGGCCAACAGCTTGGGGTCATCAACCTTCCCAGGAAGTCAGGCTGGGAAGTGGGACTGGTGAAGGCATGCTCTAGGTCCTGAAGTTTATCGGTGACTCTTCACTGCTCTCTGGGAACTGTGGTGGGAAGTAGTCCAAATTTTCCAATCTATCCACTGCAAGCATTGGCGGTTTCCCAATGGTGAAACGGATTTTTCTTTCTGGGAGTTCCCCTCTCCTTGGAGGGCTTTGCCTCTCAATCATTACAGCATTTCTCCAGCATATTCATTCGGGTTCCACTTTCCTTCCTTGCTTCCTTTCCTACACTGGCTTCTTCTTTTTCATCTTCTTCATTGTTTCTTCTCCCAGCTTGCTCTTTTGCTCCCCAAACCCTCAGCGGGAGGAAGGCCCCAGGACGTTCAGCTCTTTGAAGAAACCGGAGCCCTGAGCTAGGGATCCATTCTGTTGGCAGGGATGGGAGACGTTAGGGGAAGGGAGGGTGGGATTTAGGGAGAAGAGAAGTGGCTGGCGCTGGGGAGAGAAAAAACGCGGTGAACACACCCAAGTCACCGACAGTGGGGTACAGACTGTGGCAAACACCGCCCTCGAAGTAAACGCGAATCAATTTGTGTGTGGGATCAGTGGGATATAGAACCCTCCAGCTGAAACTTCCCAGGTCCCCCGCACTCCGTTTTCTCCTGCTTTGGGGTGAGGCGTGGAGGGAATTGGCTCCTGAGTTCCATCCAGACATTTTAGGGGCGAAGTAGTCAGAGGGTGTGCCCTGCGCGCGCTGCGGGCTTAAGCAGCTTTGGGCGCGGTGGAGGATGTGCAGACGGAGGCGAGAAGCTAGGCTAGGAGAAGGGGTCCCCCTCAGGCCGGCGGTGCGGACAGGAAAGCACTGCGAAGACTTGAGCGAGGGAGCCTGGATGCAGTGACCGAGCTGGGGTGTGTATGAGAATAGAAACTGCACCTTCTCCACAGGTTCAACCCCGGTGGCCTGTCTACCAGCTCCGTACACTCTCTTTGCGGGAGTTCCCAACCCCGGCCCGGAGCAGGGGGGTGGGGTGGGGTCCTTGGTTCTCCCCGGGAAATGTCCTCCCAGCCCCGCGCTGGGCGGAGGGAGAGTCGGACATTTTCCTCGGCCTCTTTCCCGGCGGCCGGCGTGGCCACCTAGCAGGGCTGCTTTTAGGGACACGGGACTCGGGCGGAGCAAAAGGAGACTTTTAGGCCCAGCCTTCACCCCCTTGCCCAGGCTCCTGGGCGAGTTCCAGCTCTTGGTCACCTCCTGCCCCCACGTCGGTCCACACACCCAGGACAAGCGATCCCCGCAGGGAAACCCCGGGAAGCCGCGCGCGACCAGGAGGAGACTCTGCGGGGACCTTGTTCCCAACCCCCGCAGCCCCCGCGCCCGAGGGGGGCAGGGGCGGAGCGCAAGCTGCGAGCGCCAGGCGGGCCCGGGGGCGGCCGGGAGCCGCGGAGCCGCCCCGGGGGAGGGACCGACTGCGAGCCGCGCCCGGGAGGAGAGGGCGAGCGGCGGACCGGGCTGGGCCCCGCGCGCGCCTGGAGGAAGGAGCCCCCGCCGCGGCCGCCGCGTGCTCAGCCTGTCCCCGCCCAGGGAGCCGGAGCCTCTCAACTAACTCCGCCCGCCGCGCCCGCCGCTTCGCCGCCGGCAGGCTCCGGCTTCCGTCCCGGACTGTGCCCGCGGCCGCGCAGGTTGGTGCCGCCGCCACCTCTGCGGCGGGGCGGACAGGGCAAGGCTGGGGGTGGGAGCGCCGAGGGGGCTCGGGAAGTTGGGCAGATGCTGGGCGGGGGCGGGGACACTGCTCCCTCGGCTCCCTCCGCTTCCCGGCGCCCGAGGCGGTTGTTGATTTCCTCCCGGGCTTCGAGTCCCGGGGAACCCAGCCCCTCGGCCGGGGAGCGTCGCCGGGACCGAGGCTTCCTCGCCCTCCCCTGATCTCTCTCTGACCACCCCGCTCCGCCGCCACCGCGGCTTCGGCCGCCCCGGGAGGGGTCGCCCAGCCCCTCCTGCCTCTCTCACCTCCGCACTTCTTGCGCCCTCGCCCTGTCGGCACATTGGCTCATTCGCTCTTTCTGCCCCCAACTTGGGGAACTCTCGGAACCGGTGAGAAAGCCTCCTGGGTTCCCGGCTTGCCCCTGAGGACTAGTGAAGGGGGTGGGGTGGGGGAGCTGGGGCCGCCGCGCAGGGAGAGGGGCTGGAGCTGGGGAGCGACCTGGGGTGCTGGAGTATCCGCGGGGAAGTGCCGGGGGGCGGTGGAAATACCTTCCCTTCTCTCGGGTGCTTGCGGGCTCTGCTCTCCTTCCTGCCGTTTTGCCGGCCAGAGAGTGTATGTAATACGCCCTCGAAGGGTGAGCTCAGAGGCGGGATGGAGAATATCCACCGCTTGGAGTTCAGTCGGGGTTTAAGTCTGGTTTCAGCCATCGCGCTCTGTGTGTGGCCTTGGGACCCGACCCTTTGGGCGCTGTATTCGCGTCTGCAAAAGGTGCGTCCGCCCTGCCCCCTGCTGAGGGTCGTCGTGGAGGTTCGGAGGGGTGACTGAGGGGTGTTACTCGAGTTTGAGCCACGTCTCCCGTCTCGGGGAGCTGCCCGGTGGCAGGTCCTGGGTTCTAGTCTTCTGAGTCAGGACCTTCGGGCTGAGATGTAATTATGTCTCCAGGTGACTTGGTGTGTAGCTTTGTTGGGCTAGAAGGCTCGTGTTTCCGGATCTTGTCATTCGTATTCAGGGTTGAAGCCGTGTCTTCTCCATCGAACGCCAGAGTATCGAGCAAGCTATGGATCATACATATTTCTGTGGTCACAGGAATTCAGATGGCAAAAGATGGTTGTTGGCCCCGTTCTTTGGGTTAATAACAATTGTGTGTGCTTCCGATGTTTGCCAATCTTTATGATCTCTTTTCCAATCCTAACTGAAATTTAAATTTGCTTCTAATTTTAACAATTCAGGAAATAGACCTTTATTTTAGTAAGTAAGTTCAGACATTTAGCTCGGACAAACGATATGTGCCCTAGCGTTGGCAAATTTTCAGTTTAAAATCTCAGGCACAAGTAGGATTGCTAGCGCCATTCTAATTACAGTATGAAGAAAGCAAGTAAATGGCCCAAGAAAGTCAGCTTTAGACTTAGTGTGGTTCCTGACTTAATAGACATTTCGCGAGTTCCTAATTGTGCTATGAGCTTTCAAAGATAAATACAGAATATATTCCTTGTCCTAAAGAGGCTTCCAATCTAAATGAGAGAATAATGTTTTTATTTCATATTTTTATATGGACATTAAAATATATTCTCATGACTACATATGGCAAGTAGAATGAGGTCAAGAATTCATTATTGAAGGGGCGCCTGGGTGGCTCAGTGGGTTAAAGCCTCTGCCTTCGGCTCAGGTCATGATCTCAGGGTCCTGGGATGGAGCCCTGCATCAGGCTCTCTGCTCAGCAGGGAGCCTGCTTTCTCCTCTCTCTCTGCCTGCCTCTCTGTCTACTTGTGATCTCTGTCTGTCAAATAAATAAATAAAATCTTAAAAAAAAAGAATACATTATTGAAGACCCATTAAGATCATTATTTGGTGAGTCTACCTACTAGATTGGAATAAAAATTTTAGCTAAGCAAGTGTTTTCTGAAATGGAATTTCAAATGCTGCTTCATCATTTGGGAGCCATTCTTGGTAATAAAATAAATTATGTGTTTTTAGAATGAAAACTCAGAGGAGCATCCATACATGTATGATTTGGTAACCAAATGTTAAAAGCTATTGAAATTTCAATTCTAATTCAGCTTTCTTCAGTGAAGAAGTCAATTTATGGTGCCCACATACATTTTTTTTTCTCAACTCTTTGAGAAAGGAAGTTATATTATAATCCTAGAAGAAAGTACAGAGATTGAATGTAATATTTTTAATAAGTTGGAACTTGAACACTTCAAGCCTGATGGGCCCCTGATTAACTGGAAATTTGACTAAAACAGTTACAAGATTCTTAGTGAGATTTGTTTTTTTTTAAAACCATTTAAAAATTTTTGGCTTGGCACAAAGGATGGACAAGAATTCCATCTGGAAAAGACTCATGAGACTAGGCTGTATATATTTGGTGGGACATCAGTGACATCTCTGACTGTTTTCTTGCTCCTAGGAAGAATGCATCCATCTGCTGGATATGTGCAGAATTTCTTAGGCTTTGCATACACTGTCCTGGGCTCTACGAGTTCAGTTAGTGAGGCCAGCCAGGTTGAGGGGCATCCTGAGGGAAATGAAGTTAACTTTATGCTTGGCCTTTTTGGTTAGTACCTTTGTTTTTGTCTATGTGAACTGAGATTAAAGATCCGTCACAGCCCTGGAAACTGTGTGGTTTGATAAATAGTCGTGAGTCTCAAGCCAGAAAGCTTCTTAGGTAAGACCTTTCTTTACCCTTTCAATTCCTTTAACCAGTAAAAGCTAATTGTTAACACTACATACAAATAGCTTTTGAAAAAAGGCTCTGAATAAAGTTGTTTTTTGGTGGTGTCATGTGCTCCCGAGTCTCCTGGGAGAAGTTTTGGTCCTCTTTATCTCCTTCAATTTACTGCACTCCTGTAGAAAATAAGACCTTCATTTACCCAGGGTTGGATAGCTAGTTAGTGGCAGGAGTAGAACTATAATTCAGATGGCCTGAATAAATAGTTTTGTGGTTTTGTTTTGTTTTTTCCTTTACTCTGTGTAGTCTCTTATCATCTAGGGCGTATTAAAAGTCTCACATTTGTAAATTGTATATGGTTAAAACTTTTGGATTTGGGTTCAGATAGGCCTGGATTTGAATCTGGCCCAGGTGTTTAGTAGTCATGTAACAGTGGGTAAATTACTTAACCTCCGAAGTCCTCAGTTTCCTCATCTCCAAAATGGGAATGATGGAGTTATCTAGCTCAGAAGACCAATATAAGTATTAAGTGAGAAGTGCTTAGCACATTGCCTGTTATTTAGCACATACCTACTACACTACTACTCAAGTAGTTATTTAGTTTCTTGGCGGCAGGGGATGACATTTCAAGGGTCCAATTTTTAAAAATAAAACAAACAAACAAACAAAACTATACATCCCTCCCCCAATATTTTGAATTAGCCATTCCTCAGCTAATGTTTTTTAATTTATTGAGTCAACAGTGTTTATTGAACTTCTATGTCTTGGACCTTTTCCTAGGCACCGGCATACAAAATAGTCAGAGTCACTCTCTTATGACTTTAAAAATCTGGGAAGGGATATCCAGACTTTTAAACAGAAAATTATAATCTCGTGTCGTTCATGCCATGATAGAGGTAATGCAGAGAACCATAGAAGATGGGATGGCGGGGAACCTGGGCTGGTGGGTATACTACAGTGCATCCCCTCATTGTAACTAGGGTCAGTGGTGGTCAGGGAAAACTCCCCATGAATACGGTAAGATCTGAAGAAAGAGTGATAGTTAGCAACTGCAGAAGTTGGGGATTGAGGAATGTTCCAGACCAAGGGGAGCAGAGCGCGATGCATTATAATGGAACATTATAATGGAAGTCGGGTAGTTACTGTAAAAGAATTAACAAATGAGAGCAGGAATGAGAGGTGTGGAACATAGAGAACCCAGGCTTTGTTTTAAAGGGAACAGTGATACTCAGTTCCAGCCAAGTATTGTCAGGTTGGGATGCAGGCCCTGTATTGCCTGATGTCCTGGTTTTTAAAGGAAAGCTTACTGTCTAGTGTAAGAGATTTGGGTATTCTGAACTCAGGGCTCCCCTTCTGTAATGCAAATCATGAAGCCTGTGGGTATCACTTACCTGTTTGCTTCATACTGTGGGAGCTAGGCTTCAAAGGCTCCTACTACTGCTAGTTCCGTGAGTAGTGTAGCCCCTAGTCCAGACTTAGATATCTCAGGTCTTCTCCCAGCATCCATGAAACTGTGGCATGCTTATTTGTTAGCTCCCAAGGGGGTCAAAATCTGAGATCCTTTACAGTTCTCTAACGCCACTAGCTACATTGTTTACATTTTAATTTTAACTAATTAAAATTAAAAATGTTAATTCCTCAGTCACACTAGCCACATTTTAAGTGTTTAATAGTGGCTACCGTTGTGGGAAGAACAGATAGAGAACATTTCCATCGGTGCAGAAAGTTCTGTCAGCTATTGCTTCAGATTTTTGTGTGTGCGTTCCTGGGTGAGTTGAGGCAAGAAGCTGTTGATTTTGACGGCATAAAAATGATACTTATATTCATGTTAGGTTCATAAGAGTTCCTTTACGTAAAGGGAATATTTCCATTTGGATGATCAATAAAGTATTTAGTTCAGGCGTCTCGGGAAAATTAAAGAAAATTATCTGCAGTGTCGCTTTGGAGACTGGACAGACTAGGGCCATGTGGCAATAGAAATTCTACGTTTATGTGGCATGTCTTAATACCGCATGGAGATTAGGATCTGTGCCCAAAGGAGCTTGAACTTCAGAACTCTGTCTTCAGCTTCATCTACTAACCATGTTTAACATGGAAGGACAAGAGCTGCTCATTTGCAGGGAGGTTCTGGAGCACAGCCAGTCCCCCAGCACCCAGGCAGCGCCTGCTGCAACCCAGCTGTGCTGCCTGAGCTCACTGAGAGGGTGGAGGACAGGAACAAGATTTCTCAGCGGTTCAGGGAATTTTAGAGGAACAGCTTTGAGAAAAGAGGGAGCTAGACTCCAAAAGGAAAAAAAAAAGTAGTACTTTACAGTGCAAGTGCAACTTTAAAGGACACCGTGGTGGCGGGGTGGGAGGGGTAGGGGTGGCGGTGGTGGTGGGGCGTTGGTGGTGAGGGGGGATGGAGGGTGGGGGACTGGGGGAAATGCCAGGAAACAAGAAAAACAGCAGATGCCCTTCTCTATCAGATGGGGGAGGTTCATTTTGAGAAGGTCATGGACCACAAGTACTGGGAAGTGAAAGCACAACCTTATTTCTCTCATTCTTTCTGTCATTCTGTGGGCCCAGCCAACAGCAGCTGCAGCCCCAAAGAACAGTGCTTTTTACCTGCCTGAGAATGCAGTTGACTGCTAGTCACTTAGGGACAATGTGAGCAAAACAAAGGATGGTGGTAGAAATCTTAAAAGAACCTCATTACCACCTGCTATGTCCCTGGGTCAAAATACCCTATGAAACATTTCCAATATTGGGAATTTCACCTACCTATGCCAGAAGAAAAGTGCTTTAAAATATCACATATTTCTAGTGTAATAGGATTGTACTTACACAGAGGCTAAATCGAATGTTTATAAAACCTTTAATTTAGAATGTTTTAAGAATTGAATGTATTATTTGCAAGTGCTTACATACATAACCCAGAACGTGCTATTAGAACTCTTTTGAAGAAAACTTCTATAAAGAGACATGTTAATTTTGAAGTAGCAGGATGCTTGGATGATTGTTAGCATGTAACTGGAAGTCTTCTGTACTGTTTAAGGAAAATTTGTGTAGGCTAGACATATACCTCTTGTTTATGCTACTAGGTACATCGACAAACCTTATTTTCACAGATAGTCTTCAAATTTTACAAAGTGGACTTTGGGAGAGCTGGGTCATTTGCTCTTAGGGTTTGTACCATTGTAGTCTCCTGCATAAATTTCCCACGTGGAGAGACTTTATTCAGTTTGGTGTTTCAGTGTTACTTTGCTAAATGTCTTTTTTTTTTTAATTGAGAATTTTGAAATCTTAATTCTGTAGGGATGGAATGGTTGGTTATCCTCCCTGCATTTTCCCTGCCCCTCCCCGCCTAAATCTGTTACTGTCAGTTTTTTAGCATGCTTTCATTTTCCCCTTTCTGTTTTGTTTGCCACACTTCTTATACACGCTTCAGGCTTGCATTTCCTTGTGCCTCCATTCTCTTCATCTAAGCAGCAGGAAATTGGAAATAATCATTGTCTTGTATTTCTCACGATCAGAATTCTCACCAGTTTCATGCTGCCCTTTCTCAGGCAGGGTGTGGTACCTCGTCTTTCGAAAACTGGCTCCAGTAAAACTATGTAGTTGAAACTGCTGTGCCCTACTCAGAAACAAACGGAGGAGATTTGCTGTTTATAGCATGAGTCACTGATGGGTTCAAATGAAAGGAGATGATACTAGGTTGCCTTTCATGCACGTCTGCGTTATATCTTATTTTGAAAGAAGGCTGAAATAACGAAAAATAAACTAATAAGCTTTTCCTTTCCCTCAGAGAATTTAGAATTATATGGATTCTAGCTTTAGGTGATTAAAACAACAACAGTTGAGGGTTACAAATTCAGCCTCGTCCTTTAACCCGGGGTTTCCTGTGGTATTCAAAATTTTTTAGTGTGTACAGTTCCCGAAGTCATACATGAGTGACTTTAATCAGGAGCAAAAGTGGGTTCTTTCTATTATATGCCATTTCCTCCATGGCCCTTGCCTCACTTAGCTATTACTGTATGCCTAATCGACCACAGTAAAATGTCTTTAAAACATTTTCCAGGGGTCTAAGGACTTTTTGGGAGAATTTTTATAGAAGAAAATGCCAAGAAGGAAAGTTTGAATAGTTTCTTTGCAGAGGCAAATGTTTCCAGAGAGCCTGATGAGTCAAGGAGTCCTTTATAGGATATGTAGATGTAACCTTTCACCTAGTTACCGGCATTACCTAAGTTGTAACTATGCAGTTTTAGCAAATTGTTTGAACTGGTTCTTGACTAGTTCCTTAATGAAACAGACTCTCTTGGTCCCATTCTTTTCTAGTCTGTAGGCGGTGCTGTTTCAGAGTTTGCATTGCCCTAGGCTTCCCCTGGTCCCTTCTGTTTAAATGGCAGCTTATATTGTAGATTTCCACTAGTATCTTTTACTTCAGCTCTTCTTCAATATTTGTGGAAAGTTTTTTTAATATGTGTCTCTGATACTGGCTTCTAGCTCTTTGGTTCTTAGCAAGTACCTTCTTTCACTTACTCAACAAATATTTATCCAGTGCCAGGCATGTACCAAGCATTGTTCTTGACCCTGAAGATTCGATAGTGCACGAGATATTCGTGATCTGTGCTATCATGGAATGAAGAGTCCAAGATGAAGGCGGTCATTGATTTTTAAAAATCCACAACAACTAATAATTATGTAATTACAAATAGAGGTAGATGCTCTGAGTAGAGCAGCACAGTTTTGTGGGCTCGTGTAGTAGGAACCCGAGAAAGTGATGCTTGTCTGATATCTGAAGCATGAGGTGGAGAATTTGAGAGAGGGTGGGGTTAAGAGTGGTCCAGACAGCAGAGGGAAGTATGTGCAGACGCTCTGTGACAGAAGGGAACAGAGTGAAATCAAGCAATGGAGGAAAATCAAGGGGCCAGTGGAACAAGATGAGACTGCATACCTAGGCTGAAGCCAGTCCATATAGGGTCTTACTGGCCACATTAAGAATTTGGTCTTTAGGGACGCCTGGGTGGCTCAGTTGGTTAAGTGGCTGCCTTCGGCCCAGGTCATGATCCCAGCGTCCTGGGATCGAGTCCCACATTGGGCTCCTTGCTCGGCGGGGAGCCTGCTTCTCCCTCTGCCTCTGCCTGCCACTCAGTCTGCCTGTGCTCACTCATTCTCCCTCTCTCTCTCTGACAAATAAATAAATTAAAAAAAAAAAAAGAATTTGGTCTTTATCTTAAGAACCATGGAGAATGCGTTAAGTAGAGGCTAGTGACTCCATGAGATTTGTGTTTTGATAAAACCATCCATAGGGGAATGAATTGGAGGAGGACATAGGGTGGCAGTGAGAAGTTGGGTGGTTCCTGCCTTAATCTAAGTAGAAACAATGGTGTGTCCCAGGCCTGTTGTGTATACTGGTAGTGAAGTGGCAGGAGGAAGGATTAAAAAAATGTTTTAGAGGATATCATCAACTTTATTTGGGAATAAGATTTTTTATTCTTTCAACAAATAGTTAGTGAGATTTGTGCCGGCCCTGGGAATGCAAATGTGAATGAGACATGCACGATCCCTGTACTTGCGGAGTTTATGTATGGAGAGTAATGGCTAATCAGTAAGTAAAATAAATACAACTTCAGGTAATAATAAGTCTTATAAAGAGTAACGGAGCACGCCTGGGTGATTCAGGGGGCGCCTGGGTGGCTCAGTGGGTTAAAGCCTCTGTCTTCGACTTGGGTCATGATCCCTGGGATCGAGCCCTGCATCAGGCTCTCTGCTCAGCGGGGAGCCTGCTTCCCCCTCTCTCTGCCTGCTTCTCTGGCTTCTTGTGATCTCTGTCTGTCAAATAAATAAATAAAATCTTAAAAAAAAAAGACTAATGAAACCATGTAGAAATGGAGAATGAGTGGGGATTGTCTTCTTATACAGAGTGATCAAGAAAGAACTTTCTGAAGAGGTTACATTTGAACAAAGACCCAAATGAAGTAAGAGAGCTGACTATGCAAAAATCCTCTACCAAGTGGAGGGAACAACAAGAATAAGGTCTCAAGGCTGGACCAAGAACCCTTGCACCCTCACAGAATACCAAGAAGGCCAGTTTGCCTAGAAATATGGAAGGGAGGGAAGAAAGGCAGCTGTCAAGGATGTTGTGCTAGAAACCAAAACTGGAAACATCTGGATAGATTCATTATATTCTCTTTAGTCATGACCATTTTTTTCAAAGTCGTACACTGTACCAATCACAATCCCAGATTGCCTTGCCGCTAAACTGTTGTTAAGAATGCTGGTGGGACAGCTGCCTTTATCACATCACGCCCTGGCTAAAAGCCAGACAGTAGTAACTGCTTATCCATCATGTCAATGATATCCCTTTGATTGGCTCCATGGAAGGGCCCTTTCTCACTTTAACTGCATTTCCATTACAACGCACTCTAGACTTCTCCAATTAGCCGGTTGAATGGCTTTCTCCAGTGTTGGTAGGCTGTACAGGTAATTTATGTTTGTTCTCCTCGGTATTACATCTATTCACCATGGCCCTTCTTTCCTTTTGTTAGTCTGTTTCCATCTCTTCCTTCAAGGCCAGGTTCACAAGTCAGCAGTTACCTTTTCTACCATTTTTTTTTTTCAGATTTACTCCATCTTTCCTGGATCACTGAGCCCCTCAGCCTACCCGGTCTGTAGGATCCTGTTTTTTTCCTTTCTTCCTTGACTCTTTGGAAGAGGTACAACTTTAATGTGCTACTGTTATTCCAAGTTAAAATATTTATGATTTGTTCTTTCATCCTAGAAAAGATTGGGCACCAGTACTAGCTCTGCCATGTGCATATATGACTTTGACCAAAACATTCAACCCCGTGTGGTTCAGGTTTCTTGTCAGTTAAGATGATGATTATAAGCCTCCCTAAATCATTCACAGTGTGGTTGTGAGGCGTAAATGAAGTAAGATACAGGAAACATGTTTTAAATAAGTGTGTCATTATTTTAAATATTTTAGATGGGTTGTATTTCATTTCATAATCTCAATTGCAGGTTTTTCACACCAGTTCCCACTGTGGAATCTCCTGGGCTATAAGAGTTGTGGGAGGTTCTTGAGCTTCTAGCCACACTACTAAGCTTGGGACAACTCAAGTCAGTCTATGGCCTGTGTAATAGTTTCCTGGGACTGCTGTAACAAAATACCATAAACTGGGGGGCTTAGAACAACAGAAATACATTGTCTCATGGTTCTGGAGGCTCTGAAATCAGTGTATTGGCAGCATTGATTCCCTCTGAGGGCTGTGAGGGAGCAACTGTCCCATTACTCTGTTTTAAAATCTGGTAGCCGCTGGTGTTCCTTTGCTTATGGACCGAATTCTCTTTGTGACTTTACGTCACCATTCCTTTATGTCACTGCGTCCAAGTTTCCCCTTTTTATAAGGACACAATCATTGGGTTACAGCTCACCCTAATGTCCTAATCTTAACCTGATTACTTGCAAAGATCCTATTTCCAAATAAAATGAAATCCACAGGTACTAGAAGTTAAGAGTTGAACCATCTTTTGGGGAGATGAAGTTCAATTCATATCAGCATGATTCAATACACATTGAGAAATGGCAATCACAAACATGAATTTCTAGAATGACTCATAGAGGACGTGGGTTAGGTCTGTAAGAGCTGATCTTCTGTAGGACAGAGAGCAAAATCAATGAAGTACCTGGTGAAAGTTACATGTGAAATTCTGGTTGTACATATATACTTAAACTTTAGAATTCTTGCAAGTCCTGTTAATTTCCATTTAGTATAAATTAGGACAGAAAGGGCCAGATGAAAGAAGGAACAAAAGAACCCAGTCACTTTTCTTTTTAATAATACATTCTTTTTCTTTTAATTTAATAGTACATTCAGATATTATACTGATGTGAATGGAAAAAATATATAATTCTTATACTTATTCATTTAATCTTCTTTTTTTAAAAGATTATTTATTTATTTATTTGACAGGCAGAGATCACAAGCAGGCAGAGAGGCAAGCAGAGAGAGAGAGGAGAAAGCAGGTTCCCCGCAGCCCAGAGAGCCCGATGTGGGGCTCGATCCCAGGACTTCGGGATCATGACCTGAGCTGAAGGCAGAGGCTTTAACCTACTGAGCCACCCAGGCGCTCCTTATTCATTTAATCTTTATGTGGACTCTGTGTGTGTGTGAAAAGTCTTATTGTTTCGGGGTTTTTTTTGTTTTGTTTTTTGTTTTTTGGACCCAGCATGCTTTCTATGACTTTCTGGAAGACTACACGTGGTCCTGTGACACAGACTAACCACCCTGTGCTTAATGCCCAGAAGGGTCTGTGGTTTTTATCTTATTAGATGCCTCAGCCTTGGTTGATTGAAAACTCACTCTTCTCTTATACTTAAAAATCTCATATATTTGTTTTTCTCACCAGTTTCTCTTTTTGTTTGCTTTTATTTATTTTTTTGACAGTACAGAGAAGAGTTTGATACATTTCTACCTGTTGATGTTGGAGAATACCTAAGTGTTACTTTTGTAGAATTTTATCAGATTTGGCATTAATGTGTTCCATTTTATGTGTTAACCTTCATTTGGCCTTTTCTGGTGTTCAGGTTTGTTTTAGGGACGTGGAGGGATGGTACATGAAACTGGTATGGTGGTATTTTCCTGTGTACCTGGCTGACCAGTTTAAAAGTCTAACCATTTTTTATTTTCTAATAGTCTAACATGTAGATCACATCCATGAAGACTATTAGAGGAAGCCATTCAGACTTAGTGAAAAGAATTGAATACTTGACCTTTACCTACAAAAGTGGCTGTTTTTCAGTCAACCAGAAGAGCTTTCTTAGCAAAGCTTTTTCGTTCCAAATAATTACGTGATAGAGAAAGGTTTTAATTGTTGCACTTTATTTGTTTCACTATTATTGCTGCATTGAGATTTTCACTAAAGGAAAAGCAACCATTGGTTATTTCTGATTATAGTTTTTTGTAAAAAATTTTTAAAAGAAAAAGACAATGAATTTCAGATTTCACTGGTATTGTAGAAATAAATTTCGTCCTGGCATCCAATCAAGTAGATGTTACCAGGAGAAAAAAACTGATCTTAGTCTTCAAAATCTAATAGAATATCTTCTTTCTGAAGCTAGAAAGGATTGAAAAATCCTATGAGAAGGATAAAATAATTGCAGGAGATCAAATTTACTACTACTTTAATCTTCATCATCTGGAAATTTTGATTTTTTTCCTTGTTCATAAGTAAAGTTTTTGGCCTATATTTTCCTTCCTAAACTTAAATACCGGAAGGTCAAACCAGTGACTAAAGCGATAACATCAACCGAAAATGTGTCGAAGAGAGAACATGTTGGGTAGAAAATTTCATGGGTTGAGGAGTGGGGCAGGTCGGGCAGGACATTTTAAAAAAGTCATTTGTTCCTGGAGTTAGGAAAGATCTTGTTTCTGGTCATTTTATTTTATTTTTTAAAATTTTTTTGCCGGGGGCACCTGGGTGGCTCAGTTATTTAAGTGTATGCCTTCAGCTCAGGTCATGATCCCGGGTCCCCGGGCTGAGCTCCGCATAGGGTCCCTGCTCAGCGGGGAACCTGCTTCTGCCTCTGTCCCTCACGCAGCTTGTGCTGTCTCGCTCTCTCTCTCAAATAAATAAAATCTTTAAAAAAAACCCTTTTTGCTACTTTTGTTTTTGCAGTTTTCCATTGTCATTCCAATTTTAAAATATTTATATGTATATCTTTCTCCTTAAAGGATGAGCTTTAAAAAAAAAAAAAAAAGATGAGCTTTACCTGCGACCATCTGACATTTCATGTAATCTCAGTATCCAGTAGACATATTTGACCCAAAGGGTACTTAGTCAGTAGCTTGTAGGGCCATCATTTCAGAGCAACCTCAACTTCACTGATATCCTAGTCTCATTTAATGAATTCTTTACATTTGAAAACAGTTTTTTGTTTGTTTTGAGGTGGTTAAGCGGATGGACTTGAGAGTCACAATGCTTTATGTTCAGACCCCAGGTCTGACATCCCCCAGACGGGTGACTTCAGACAAATAACTTCTCTTATCTCTACCTCAGTTTCCTCATCTCTGAAATGAAATAATAACAACAATAATAATAACAACAATAATAACAGTGATTCACAAGTAGCCCTTGTGATTTTGATTGTGTGCCACACACTATTCTAAACATGTCACATATTTTTAACACATTTAATTCACATAGCAACCTTATGAGATGGGGTCATTATTATCTCCAGTGACAAATAAGGAAAATGAAGGACACAGAGGTCAACATGATTTGCCCAAGGTCACATAGATATTAAGTGGTAGGGCCAGTATCTGAGTCCAGGGATCCGGGCTTGGCGGCCTGCATCCCTGTGGAACCAACGGGCTGCTCCTGCACTCACTTAGCGTGGAGTCCAGCAAGCCGCGAGCTCTGATCTCCTCTCACCGCTCCTGCTCTTGCCCCCAGTACCGCTGCTGTCCATGCTGCCCACTCGGATTTGCACCTGACTGCATTTCAGTAATAATCATTCTCCCAAACACACGGTAGGAAAATGGCTTCAGTGGTGGGTCTCTCAGTTATTTTTATTTTTTCCTTTTTTGGTTATTTTCAAGGCATTCATTCTGAAAACAGTTTGTATTTGTCTTTAAACCTAATATTTTAGCATGTCCATATAATACAAGCTTGCTTTTTTTTTTTTTTTTTAATGGTGGAACCATTTGAAGATTGAGGGCTATGCAGGGAAAAGAAAAAAAAAAAAAGCCACAGGGTTTTGTTTAAGCCTTGAGAGTTATAAACTCTCGATAGCAGTTTTAGATTCTCTTCAAAGAAGTTAGGCCCTGTAGCCATTTAAAACCTTTATATTTCAGTATAATGTATACTTTATTCAGGGGGGCAAGGGGAAGATCTGAGGGTCATTGGGAACTAAATCTTGTAATAACCTTTTTTCCCCCCCATTTCTGAAAACTATTCTGTTATAATCATTTAGGATGCCTTTTATTTTCTTAAGTAATCTCTGCCTTCAGTGTGGAGCTCATACTTAGGACTCCGAGATCAAGAGTCGCATGCTCTCCTGACTAACCCAGCCAAGTGCCCCCAGGATGCCTTTAAATGAAAATAAAACCCATTTACCAGTTGGGAATAAAATTGAAGATCTTTGTTATTAGTGCTATATTCTAAGCAGGGGAACCATAGAAAATGGTAAGAAAGTAGTTTTATTTTTCAGGGGCGCCTGGGTGGCTCAGTGGGTTAAAGCCTCTGCCTTCGGCTCTGGTCATGATCCCAGGGTCCTGGGATCAAGCCCCACATCGGGCTCTCTGCTCAGCGGGGAGCCTGCTTCCCCCTCTCTCTGCCTACTTGTGATCTCTGTCTCTGTCAAATAAATAAAAATAAAATCTTAAAAAGAAAAGTAGTTTTATTTTTCAAAGTATAACCCTTTCTGGAGTTTAAGCTCATCAATTTTGCAATGTTAACCAAAGCTTTTTGTTAATCTGTACAAAAAACTTGGTGATAATGATGATTTTGGCTCCTTCCCACAAGCACTGTGTACTTAGGCCTAGTGGCTTAGCCTAGAGTTTTCAGCTACAGGAATACAGAGGAAGGAAAGACTGGGGGAGGGACCCTGGAGAGTCCTGACAAGAAGAGGAAATTGATGTTTACACTGCTGTTGGCTAGAATCTTGAAGACTTTCAAAAATAATGTTGCACTGTATGTCCCAAATTTTGTAGAAAGCAGACTAAAGCCAACTGGAAAATAGTATTCAGGGAAGGTTTATGACCCGAGTGGCTCAGAAGCCCCTTCAGAGGCCTTCGCTCACTGTAAGGTCTGTGGCTGGGTTTCAAAGAAGAAATGTTTATGTGTTCTCATTCTGGTAAACTATGGACATAAGTATCATAATAATTGCTCCCATTTACTGGGGGTAGTTTTTGTATAAAGGAGAAGAAAACCAGCTTCCTGGCATTAAACTTTTTTTGGAAAATTCAAGTGATGACCTTAATTTATGTGACAGATGTGTAATTCTGCTGAAAGTAAACTGTCAGTTTTGGGTTTATCCATACTGAAGATGGATTTTATGTTTAATCTAGGTCTACCTTTTGATTTCGTCCTATTAATGTATCATAAACCTTGGAATATCTGAGTTTCATGTGCCCCAGCTCAAAAAACGATGTCTTTTTAAATGAATGTTTTATGATTTGGTAGCAATGTCAAGGTGTTACTTGACAGTTCGGATGTAAAGGACTTCAGGAATACCAGTTTTCATGGGTGTTACTTGACAAACCTGAAAAGCTGTTTTCTTCCCTTCAGAGTCAGTGTCCAAGTGTAGCCTTCACCCTAGTCCTGGCCCTGAGGTCAGGCCTGGCGTCAGACTTCCTGGGTTCACATTGCTTCAACGATGTTTTGTTTTTTTTACATAGAAGTTGAGGCGGATTTTACATTTCTTTGTGATAAACTAAAATTACCAGGTCAGCTGCTAGGAAGATTTACATATTTTGCTCTATATTGTACTTGATTGCCATTTACAGTGACAGCGTAGAAGAGAGCCCCCAGTTCACTGTATCCGGAGACGACAGGCGCTTTCTGTGAAGGGCCGAAAGAGGTCATGTCTTAGGCTCTGCAGACCACGTGCAGTCTCTGTTGCAACTGCTTAGCCCTGCTGTTATTTGTGGACATTGACATGAAACTTCATATAATTTTCACGTCACAGAATTTTGACACGTTACAGAATGTTTTTCCCCAACCATCGAAAAGTGCAAAAAAACCTCTCATTGTTAGCACGCAGACCATTCAGAAATGGGCGGCAGGACATCTGACTTGAGAGCCTACTTTGTCCAGGCTTGCGCTAGATGGCATTTGGTAGAGTAAAAAGCTGTCTCTCTCTTTTTTTTTTTTCTTTTATTTATGGAGGCTGTAGAGTGTGGTGATTAACACAGCAGTGCGGAACTGAGACTACTTGTTCTTGGAATTTGACCTTCTTTTGACTCAGTTTCCTCATCTGAAAAATAGGGGAATTTTTTTCTTTGTCCCTAGTTGCAGGAGGTGAAATAGGAAACAAGGCATGTAACATGTAACAGAGTATGTAGTCTATAGCTTTTAGCTCTTGTTATTTCTTTAATTACTGTTGAGATAGTTTTTCATGTGCTTATTGGCCAGTTTAATGTTTTGTTTGTTCTCTTATGACTTCTATAGTTGTATTTATTATTTTTTATATTTTGATACAATAATTTGTTTATATATTAAGGTTATCAACCCACTGTCAGATAGTTAGTGAATTAATTTGTTTCTTTGCCTTCTGATTTTATAGTGGTGGGTTTTTGTTTTTTTTTTAAGATTTTATTTATTTATTTGACAGAGAGAGACAGTAGCCAACGGAATACAAGAAGGGGAGAAGGAGAGGGAGAAGCAGGCTTCCTGCCTAGCAGGGGGCCCCATGTGGGGCCCAACTCCTGGACGTTGGGATCATGACCTGAGCCGAAGGCAGACACCCAACAACTGAACCACCCAGGTGCCCCACTATAGCGGTGGGTTTTTTAAAAAACAATGTGAACTTCCGTTTTATGTATTTCAGTTTTTGAAGAAAATATTTCAATTATTTCAGTTATTGAAGATAAATTCAATAAGTTTATCTTCTCCATTTTTTAAAAAAGATTATTTATTTATTTATTTGACAGAGAGAGATCACAAGTAGGCAGAGAGGCAGGTAGAGAAAGAGAGAGGGAAGCAGGCTCCCCGCTGAGCAGAGAGCCCGATGCAGGACTCGATCCCAGGACCCTGAGATCATGACCTGAGCCGAAGGCAGAGGCTTTAACCCACTGAGCTACCCAGGCGCCCCTCCATTTTTATTTTTATAAAAATATTCTCACACTAAGGTCAGATAATATTTACTTATATTTTTATTCTGGTTGTTTTATAATTTCCCATCTTAACTATTTAATTTATTAAATGAATTTTATGTATGTCATTTTATTTTATGGAATTAAATTTTATGTATGTCATGATATAAACATCTAAATGAATTTTGTATAGAGATTTTTATGAGTTAGTTCCACATCATTAATTGAGTAGTTCTTTCCTTCCTACTCATCTCAAGTGCCATTTTAAAAAAAAGATTTTATTTATTTATTTGACTGAGATCACAAGTAGGCACAGAGGCAGGCAGAGAGAGAAGAAGGGAAGCAGGCTCCCCGCTGAGCACAGAGCCCGATGTGGGGCTCGATCCCAGGACCCTGAGATCATGACCTGAGCTGAAGGCAGAGGGTTAACCCACTGAGCCACCCAGGTGCCCCTCAAGCACCGTTTTTATCAGACTCTAGGTAATATGGTTCAATGGAATTGGGGCTCAGAAACATTTTTTAGGAGCATCTGCCTGGCACAGTTGGTAGAGCACGTAACTCTTGATCTTGGGGTTGTGACTTTGAGCTCCCTATTGGGAGCAGAGTTTACTTAAAAATAAAGTCTTTAAAAATATTTGTTTTTAAACAAGGCTATCAATATGGCACTGTTCTCTGGTCTTCAGTATTAGTAATTTGGTGCACTACAAAGCATTTTATAATTTTTAAGTGTATTTTTACCATTTTTAACCATTTTTAAGTGTATAGTTCAGTAGTGTTAAGTATATTTATATGTTGTGTAACAGATCTCCAGAACTTTTTCATCTTACAAAACAGAAACTCTGTACCCACCAGAAAACAACTTTTCACTTCCTCCTCTCCTTGCTCTGGTGACCACCATTCTACTTTATGTTTCTATGAATTTGACACTTTAACTAACTCATATAAATGGAATCACACTGTATTTGTCTTTTTGTGATTGACTTGTTTAACTTAGCATAATATCCTGTCTTTAGAACACCTTAAAAACATTTTTTCCTTTTTTTTTTTTGGAATCTTGCTAATTCTGGATGATACTGAAATGTTTTAAAATCTAGTCTCTGATCTGATGGGATTATGGATGTCCTTTATGTATTGTAGCTTTTTGATTTATCTTAAAGAGCATGCATACATTTTGTAGGAAAAAATTGCTGCAAGAATTCTGTTGGACATTGAGGCTATTTCTGCTGATCTCTTGTGGTAGGACCCCTCTTCTGGCTCATTGATAGATAGTTGCTTACCAGGTCTTTTTTCTGTACCAAACAGATTACCAAATCTGATCATCTCCTGTTGTCAGAATTTGGTTTGGTCTAATATACCACTTTTATCAAATACTTGTTACAACTTATTGCTATGATTAGACATTGAGTTATTCCAACTTTTGAAAAAAAGAAAAATTGTGTCCTGCCAGAGCAGGAATTTTTAGCAGACTGAAATTAGTAAGAAAAAGCAAAGCAATAATTAGAACAAAACACTTTTTTTTTTTTTTAAAGATTTTACTTATTTATTTAATTGACAGAGAAAGAGACAGCAAGAGAGGGAACACAAGCAGGGAGAGTGGGAGAGGGAGAAGCAGACTCCCCGCTGAGCGGGGGGCCCGATGTGGGGCTCCATCCCAGGTCCCTGGGATCATGACCTGAGCCAAAGGCAGAGGCTTAACCCACTGAGCCACCCAGGCGCTGAAGGACAAAACACTTTTTAAGACAAGCAAAACATCTAAAAACGCATAAAGAGTTTTAAACCTATCTTCTTATATGCCCAGTTTGCATTATATGAAAAAAAAAATCAGTGAACATATTAACTCATAGCTTTTAAAAATAGGTAACATTTTTAAAAAAGTAAAACATACAAATTCATTGTATAACATTAAGAAAGTGAATATTGTTTAACATTAAGAAACTGAAACTAAAAGGGAAAAATATCAGCCAGAGTCAACTACTGTTAACTTATGAGTAGATAGCCTTACAAATATATGTGTTGGTAAAAACAGAATAGAATTATACTCTCCTTACTGTTTGGTAACCTCTTACCTGTTTATCATTCTTTGTATTCTGATCTAACTTGTGGATCAGTATTTTGTGCCTGTTTCTTCCTTTCAAGTGATGCAGTAAAAATGACCTAAATTTTCTTCTTTTTTCTTTTCCAGTTAATTTATTTTACTCTCCCATCCGCTGTTTTTGGTTCGGTTTGGTATGGTTAAAATAATTTAAATTTTTTGTCCAGATGTACCTTGTAATTTGATCTCTGTCTATACTACAGAGTGATCACCACTAAAAGTCTAGTTACCATCCTTTCTTTGCAGGTATCCATTTCTCCTAACCTCTTTCCACCCCTTCCCCTCTTATACACATTTGTTCTCTGCATCTGTGGCTTTGTTTATGTTTTCTTACGTTTGTTCATTTGTTTTGTTTTTAGAGATTCAACATATTAGTGAAATTACATGATTTTTGTCTTTTATTTATTTCACTTTGCATGATACCTTCAAGGTCCATCCATGTTGTTGCAAATGGCGAAATTTCCCTCTTTTTTTTTTAAGACCGAGTGGTATTCCATTGTGTGTACATACTACATCTTCTTTATCCATTTATCCATGTGTGGGGTTTTAGGTTGTTTCCATTTCTTGGTTATCATAAATAATGCTGCAGTGAACATAGGGGGTACATACATCTTTTTGAATCAGCATTTTTGTGTTTTTTGGATAAATATCCAGAAGTGGAATAGCTGGATTGTATGGTAGTTCTATCATTAATTTTTTGAGGAATCACCATACTGGTTTCCACAGTGGCTGCACCAATTTAGATTCCCATTAACTCTGTGGATCCTACACATTTTTTATTAGAATTATCCCTACTTATTTAGGGTTGTTTTCTTTTGCTTTGTGAATGCGTGTGGCTTCCTTTTTATTCCCTCGTATTTTATTTGTTTTTGTGGGTATACAGAAAAGTTTTTGTCAGGGAGAGGGAAGGAATGTTTAAATGGTAGGGCGGTGTTCTTTACAAAGTTTCCAGAAATTTATCTTAGTTGAAATGGATCTTTTTCAAAATCACCATGTAGCGGGGCACCTGGGTGGCTCAGTGGGTTAAAGCCTCTGCCTTCAGCTCAGGTCATGATCCCAGGGTCCTGGGATCGAGCCCGGCATTGGGCTCTCTGCTTAGCGGGGAGCCTGCTTCCCTTCTTCTCTCTCTGCGTGCCTCGCTGCCTACTTGTGATCTCTGTCTGTCAAATAAATAAATAAAATCTTTAAAAAAAAATCACCATGTAGCAATAAAAAACAGTAATACGAAAATGGAAAAAGTGAGGCAACATATGAATTGACTTGAAATGTAGAGAGAAAGGGGATTTTTCTGTGAATTGAAGACTGTTCAAGTTACTTTCTCATTGAAATCTGCCTTGACTTCGCTGTCTAAATTTGCAGATCTTCACCTATAATTCTTGATCCTTTGCCCTGCTCTTTTTTTCCCCATAGACTTGTTATTGTCTAACACTTTATATTATTTACTTAAGTGTTTTCCCCTTATTGTCTGTCCCCACCGGAGCTGAAGCTTCATTGGGTTGGGATTTTTAGAACAGTGCCTGGAACATGGCAAGTGTTCCATAAATTTTAGTTGAATGAATACAGTTTTAGTTGGAGTAAAATCAAGTATTTAAGTAAGGGTTTCTGAAAATAGTGACCTCGTTGTCTGAGTAAGAGTGAGAAATCTGTTCTGCTAGGGAGTTTAAAAATTAGCCAAATGAGGCTTTTTCATTGGGGAAGGAATCTGTAGGTAAAACGTGCATTAAGAAAGCAGCCTTTCAGCTAAGAGGTCAGTGATTTATATTTGAGTATGTGAGGAACAGGGGATGTTGCTGTTCATGCCCAGGGCCCTGTTGACTATGTGGAGGCCTGTTTTCTTGCAGAAACTGCAAACTGGCTTAGCTCCTCTTTTATTTCCCCTACAAAAGAGAGGTCATTGAAGTTATCTTCCTCCTTTTTTTTTTTTTTTAAAGATTTTATTTATTCATTTGACAGACAGAGATCACAAGTAGACAGAGAGGCAGGCAGAGAGAGAGAGAGAGAGAGAGAGAGAGGAGGAAGCAGGCTCCCCGCTGAGCAGAGAGCCCGATGCAGGACTCGATCCTAGGACCCTGGGATCAGGACCCGAGGCGAAGGCAGAGGCCTTAAAAACCACTGAGCCACCTAGGCGCCCACCTTCCTCCATTTTTAAAGATGAAAATAAAAATGGGAGAGATAAGTTGTTTTGCTAGATTAGAGATTATTATGGGATAGTTCTGTTTATTCCTTCTGTGGTGCTACAAATGAAAAGTCATCTGCCAAATTTCTCTCTGCCCTCGAGAGACCTACAGTTCTTTCTTCTGTAGGAGGAACTGTGTTAATTTTGACTTAACACTTCAGTGGCATTGTGCACTGTGCCATCTTGGGGTAAGCAAACTGGATATCTGCTGTGTGTGTGTGTGAGAGAGAGAGAGATCACTCACAGTAATACAAAAGGTCAATACAAGGGGTGCCTGGCTGGCTCAGTGGGATAAAGCCTCTGCCTTCAGCTCAGGTCATGATCTCAGGGTCCTGGGATGGAGCCCCACATCAGGCTCTCTGCTCAGCAGGAAGCCTGCTTCGTCCTCTGTCTCTCTGCCTGCCTCGTCCTCTGTCTCTCTGCCTGCCTCTCTGCCTACTTGTGATCTCTTGTCTGTCAAATAAATAAATAAAAATCTTTTAAAAAATGGCAATATGAATAAAGTGGCTTATAATAAAGTAACATTTCAGTATATAAATGCTTAGTTACAATTAAGCAAGAAGATGTCATCAAGCATTCAGAAGCACCTCTTGGACTCCCCACTAGATAGAAAAAGTTCAAGGGAGAAAGCATGCATCACAGAAAATGAGAAAGGAGACTTGGGAGGATTGCCTTTCAGCTCCCCACATGTGTTCGTGATTGTTTGTTTTTTAAAATTCGATTTGATTTCCCCTTTAATATTTGCATAACACTCTTCTACCGTCTCCTTGATTTCGCCCTATACTTGTGTTTATATGTTTATATTTGTTCTGTCTCCTCTTTTAGGTGGAACATTGTCAGTGGCAGACAGTTTGTCTTCTACTTTATAATTCCCTAGAGCATTCTGTACAGTGTTTTAAACAAGAAGCACTCAATTAATGTTTGCCTCACAAGTAAACAAGAGGGAAAATTAAGGTTTCAGGAAGGAGATTGTAATATTACCAAAAATTATATTAAGGAGTCACAGTAATCAAAACAGGCATTTGGTCTCTCTGGCATTTAGAGCGAGATGAAAACTGGACTCCACATGAATGGATAAAATGAGTTTGGGGACTGCTCAAGTAGATGACTGTTACTGTTTCCTTCCAAAGCCTGGTCGGTGGCATTTTGTTCCAGAGGTGGTGATTTAATCTTGCCAAATGATAAAGCCCCTGAAATGAGTCATTCTCATTCTCATTCACTTTGTTTTTACATGGACGATCGCACAACCAACCAGATGAAGGAAACTTTGCTTGCTGATGGGTTGGCACTGACAGTTTTCACAGTTTGTCCTTGTCCTGGTTCCCATGGTAATATTTGATATGTGGATGCTGTAGAGGTCGGTCAAGTTTATATTCTCTATTTGGAAGGAGTAGTTTGTGTGAATATGAATCAGCCAGTCCCTACTACTCAGAGATCTTTCAATAGCATGGATCTAAGATCAGAATGACATGTTGTGGACTTGCCATGAAAAGAACCTGGGATCCTTTCTGGGCCTCCCACTTGACTTCCAGACCGGGGAGGGAGACAAACCATAAGAGACTCTTAATCTTAGGAAACAAACTGAGGGTTGCTGGGGGTTGGAATCTTAGGAAACAAACTGAGGGTGGCTGGGTTATGGACGTTGGGGAGGGTATGTGCTATGGTGAGCGCTGTGAATTGTGTAAGATTGATGATTCACAGACCTGTACCCCTGAAACAAATAATACATTATATGTTAATAAAAAAAAAAAAGAAAATGAAGGAATTGAATGAGGTTATCTGTAAAGCAGAGATCCTGAACCCTGTAATATCTAATGCCTCTTTTTTTATAAAATACGCTTTATCTACCCTCTTTAGTACCATGAAATGAAATTCATATATAATATAACCTGCCTGCATGAATAATTAAAAACTATATAGTATATATGTATATGTATATAATCTCTAACTACTATAAAACAATAATGCAAATGAAGTAATTTATAATGAAATAATATATATTTTAATATGTAAATGCTTAGTTTCAGTTACACAGGAAGAAGTATGAAGTATTCAGAAGCTTGTGCCTATATGTGGGATAACAGGGTATATGGCAGCTATACACAAAGATTGATGTTTTTGTTGTACTGGCCACTCAGATACTATGAATGACGTTGTTGGCGATGTTATTTTTCCAGAATGACAAGCAACTCTTGGCAGGGTTCCAAATCAAACAAAATGTTGTCTTCTCTTGGTTTATGTAGTTTCATTTCTAAACATAGAAGTTTTTAAGCCATACAAAAAATTTTGTGTGATTGTGTGTAAAATGGAATCAGATTCTAGGCTCAGATAATCATCAACAAATTTATCACCATTGTGGTTCATGAGACATTTGAAAGCTGAGGAGGATATGGTACAGTACTTCATTAAGAAGGAATGTCTTGGGGTGCCTGGGTGGCTCAGTGGGTTAAAGCCTCTACCTTGGGCTCAGGTCACGATCCTGGGATTGAGCCCCACATCGGGCTCTCTGCTTGGCAGGGAGCCTGCTTCCTCCTCTCTCTCTGTCTGCCTCTCTGCCTACTTGTGATCTTTGTCTGTCAAATAAATAAATAAAATCTTAAAAAAAAAAAGAAGAAGGAATGTCTTGCACATTGCGTAATGTATTTCTGGAGACCCCCCCCACCACCCCTCACACCCCCCCCCAATGCTAGTAAGCCCTCTTCCCACCCTAACCCGATGACCAAGTATCCGCATCGCCCTCTACGGGACACATGGAAAACCATTGCTCAAGGACAGGGTTTCTTAACCTCCACACTTTAACATTTGGGTCAGGTGATTCTTTATTGTGTGGGGCTGTCTTTGTATCAGAGGGTGTTTAGCAACACCCCTGGCTTCCACTCACTTGATGCCAGTGCACTCCCCTAGTTGTGATAACCATAAATGACTTCTGACGTTGCCAGTCTCGTGAGGGGTAAAACTCCTCCACATTGAGAAGCACTACTCTAAAATCTGCCATTAGAATAACATAATATTCATATGGATAAAAAACATTGCATATACCACACTAATAGGTATTATTAATTTTTCTGTCAGATTCAGGTAGTAAGGGAGGCTTTTACCAATTTCTCATTCTTGTTTTTTGGGTCACCTAACAGTGGGATTATTTTGTTACCGGGCTTTGGAAGGGTGGGAAGAATGAACGGTATAGAATGATAAATTTCACAGTATGAGAGAATGAGAATTTCAAGAAAAGCTATCCGAAAAAGGCCCTTTGATAAGTAGGAGTTCAGGAATTCCTTTCTGACAAGTTTGACATTGATGTTAAAGGTTAGAAAACTAGAATTTTAGTTCTGCAAGAAATATTAGAAATTGTATGTGTACCTACTCATTTTACAGATGAGAAAAGGACTAAGAGCTAAAGTGCAGTCACAGTTTAAGTTGAACCAGGAGTTTAATAAATCTCTTGGGTGTCTCCCCGCTGCTCTTTGTACATTACAATGTCTCTCAACCAGGCGATATTTGTAAAACAGTTTCAGCTTTTTGCAAGGTCTGACTCTTCAAAAATAAAAGACAAAACAATACTTTTCTTTAAAACCTCGATATATCCATCATGCATGCCAGGGAAAATAAGTGAGAAGGTTAGCTATTATATACAAGGGACTTGTTTTCCTAGATTAAACAGAAATATTTTTTTTAAAAGATTTTATTTATTTATTTGATAGACAGAGATCACAAGGAGGCAGAGAGAGAGGAGGAAGCAGGCTCTCCACGGAGTAGAGAGCCCGATGTGGGGCCCGATCCCAGGACCCTGGGATCATGACCTGAGCTGAAAACAGAGGCTTTAACCCACTGAGCCACCCAGGTGCCCCAAACAGAAATATTTTTAATACTAATGTTAGTAACAACACTTCCGTGATGATTTTGTGGACAAGTCCTTCTTCCAGGAACTATACCTTTTGATGCTTACAGCAGCCCTATGAAATAGATAGTGGTATCATCATCCCCTTTATGTGAGTGAGGCACCAAGAGCCCAAGAAGCCTGTGCAAGGTCAGAGGGTTCATAAGAGGCAGAGCTGGGATCTGAAGCCAGGCAGTCTGCTGCCTGCGTCCTTGCTCTTGTCACTACCTACTCCAGTTGGCTTGCTGCAAGCCTTAAACATTGAACCGGTGAAGGATAGATGACTGTTACATCCTGCTTGTGAAATTGGTATTCTTAGGAGTTAAACGTTTGGAAAATTTCAACCCTGAACACTTTCAGGACGCATTATGGTTTCTTCAAAGATTAAATCATTCTTCACCCTTCTCCAACATTTACACCAAAGGTGAACTTACTCTTTATGGGATATAAGAGCTTCTTTCATCTTGTCTGTATCTGAAGCACAGTAAAACAGAATTCAGGCATGAACTTCATAGCAGGAAGGAACAAGGATCTGAAATGAAAGGATTATATAAAGTCATCTTCCTTGTTTGTTTCACCCTTTGTTATTCCCCCAGAGGAAGGAGAGAGGATTTTGAAAACCTTTATTGCAAAATGAGTTTGAAGTAGACACAAATAATATATTTGATTGACAGCTATAAAAAAGAAAGAAAAATCTACCCCCCTTACTTCGGTAAGACACTTGAAGGAAAAGCATCTGTATTTATGAAGACGTGAATGCAAACCTTTCAAACATGGTATTTAAAAATCAAAATAGCTTCAGCAGTATTTAGAAATATTTCCAAAGTCAGTATTAGGTGTGTAAGCACCAGGTAGTAGAAAAGGCAGAATCAGTTAAGTTCTCTATTCCCAGTGCTCTCTCTCTTCTCAGTTTTATATATGATCGGTGATACTGGTATTGGCAACATGTTGGCTTCTTTTTTCCACTTACCTTTTTTGTTTTTAAAGAGATTGTGCTTTTGTGAAAAAATATTTCTTAAAATCTTCATTCTTTCTGTTAAATTCCTCATATTGTTGGTGTGTCTAAATCTCTAAGGGGCTTTCATTTCCAGGTTTTTGTTTCCTAGTTGGCAGCAACAGTTTTACACCTTTGTGCAGATGGAAACTTGGCAGGAGAGCTGCACATCAGGACGGGTTTCTGTGGGGGATTTGAGGGCAGCAAAGGAAGATGCTCAAAGAAAAAGAAAGTTTTTCATTCAGTATGGTCTCAGTTGGTGTTGTCTATTACTCAGTTCATTCATGTGCCTGCTGAAATTCATGTTTATATTTGTTGTTATGATCAGGAGGTGTTACACAACTTGTAGGGCCCAGTTTGAAATGAGAATATGGGTAGGATTGCCAAATTTAGCAAAGAAAAATAGAGGACATCTGGCTACACTGTCCTCCCCCCCCCCCCCCCCCCCCCCGCCCCGTGTTATTGAGGTATAATTGACGAGTAATAACTGTGTAAGTTTAAAATGTACAAACTGAAGTTTTACTATGTCTATACATTGTGAAATGATTACCACAATGAAGCTAATGTATCTATCAGGTCATATAGTTGCCATTTGTGTGTGTGTGTGTGTGTGTGTGTGTGGTGAGAACACTTAAGATCTATCCTCTAAGCAAATTTCATGTATACAATACAGGTCACAGTACTCTGCCAATCAGAATCACCCGGAGGATTAAAAAAGAACCCAACAGGGACGCCTGGGTGGCTCAGTTGGTTAAGCAGGTGCCTTCGGCTCAGGTCATGATCCTAGCGTCCTGGGATCGAGTCCCACATTGGGCTCCTTGCTCGGCGGGGAGCCTGCTTCTCCCTCTGCCTCTGCCTGCCACTCTGTCTGCCTGTGCTTGCTCTCTCTCTCTCCCTCTCTCTCAAAAAAAAAAAAAAAAAGAACCCAACACAATCAAGTCCTGTATCTATTTGGTTTAGGGTGTGGAAGGAAGGGTATTTTGTAAGACTTCCCATGTAGTTTTAGTGCACAGTACTGGGTTGAAAAACTAGTGTGGTCTCTGGCCCAGCAGTATTAGCACCACCTAGGGACTTGTAGGAAATGCAGGTTCTTGGGTCCTATCTCAGTCCTTTTGATTCGTAAAGGGGGAGGGCGCCCTTCAGCAATCTATTTTTTTTTTTTTTAAGATTTTATCTATTTATCCAACAGAGAGAGAGATCACAAGTAGACAGAGAGAGGCAGAGAGAGAGGAAGGGAAGCAGGCTCCCTGCCTAGCAGAGAGCCCGATGTGGGGCTCGATCCCAGGACTCTGGGATCATGACCCAAGCCGAAGGCAGAGGCTTTAACCCACTGAGCCACCCAGGCGCCCCCAGCAATCTATTTTTTTTTAAAAGATTTTATTTATTTATTTGACAGATCACAAGTGGGCAGAGGGGCAGGCAGAGACAGAGAGAGGGGGAAGCAGGCTCACCGCTGAGCAGAGAGCCCGATGTGGGGCTCGATCCCAGGACCCTGGGATCATGACCTGAGCTGAAGACAGAGGCTTTAACCCACTGAGCCACCCAGGCACCCCCCCAGCAATCTATTTTAACAAGCCCTTCAGGTGAGTCTAATATACTCTTCTGCTGTAAACAATCGGAAACTTAAAAGCTTAATTTTTTTTTAACTTTAGAAGAAAATAATTTTTTAATTTAATTTTTAATTTTAATTTTAATTTTTTATTTTAGAAGAGAAATCTGGTACATATTTATGAAGGACTGATTGAAGAACAAACCAGAGGATAGGGCAGCCTGTTAGAAACTGTTACCTTTACAGGTTCATAGGGTAAGAAAATGGGGCTAAGAACTGAAGCAGTGAATATAGGGATTCAGGAGATTTGTCAGAGACAGAATTAGTGGAATTTTGTGATGAATTATTGCATTGAGGGGACTGAAGGCAAGAGTAGAGTGAAAATATGAAGTTTCTTTTTGCGTTGATTAGATGGTATAAGTAAACAAGGTAGAAATGTGTTTAGAAATGTAAGCTTGGGGGAAGAGATGAAACTATTGAATGCAAGGTGACCTTAACCATCTAAGAGATGTCTTTCCTGGTTGAAAATTTGACTCCAGAACACTTGAAAGCCAATGGGGATTAGAGTGGCATTAGTTTTTACCATGGGACTTACATTTTTTAAATCATTCCTTGAAATGGCTAGATATGTACTGAATTATTTTTAAACATGTCCATTTTATTTCATATTGAACCTAAGATGATGAACTTTAAACACATCTACAAACTCTTGTATTTGGATCATTTATATGAAGTTATTTTTAATGATTTAGAATACAGGGACACCTGGGTGTCTCAGTCATTAAGGATCTGGCTCTAGATTTCTGCTCAGGTCATGATCTCAGGGTCCTGGGATTCAGCCCTGTGTTGGGCTCTGCACTCAGCAGGTAGTCTGCTTGAGATTCTCTCCCTCTGCACACCCCCTTCCCCCCCTATGTGCTCTTTCTCTAAATAAATAAATAATCCTTAAAAAGATGAATCTGTAGATACATTACCAAATCATAGTAAAACAAAAGTTAATCTTTGTAAGTTTACATTGTTCCATTCTTGGGTCAAGCATACACGAAACACATTCATTTTCTTCACTCCTTCCTTCTTTCCTTCCTTTTTTTTTTTTTTTTTTTTAAGATTTTGTTTATTTCTTTGACAGAGAGAGACACAGTGAGAGAGAGAACACAAGCAGGGGGAGTGGGAGAGGGAGAAGCAGGCTTCCTGCCCAACAGAGGGGCCCGATGTGAGGCTCGATTCTAGGACTCTGGGATCATGACCTGAGCTGAAGGCAGACATTTAACAGCTGAGCCACCCAGATGGTCCGAAACACATTCATTTTCAGAGAAGGAACTGAGATGATAGAAAAACAAAATTCTTATTGTAGCTTCTAATTAAAGGAGGTGGTTTGTGTCTTGATTGAGCCCATAGGTTCTGGAGCTAAACCAAGTTCTACCCACTGACAGGAGGACACATTACTTAAACTCCCCTGTGCTTCAGTTTCCTCATCTATGAATGGTTTAGTTGGTTGATGGTGCCCATTTTATAGGGTTTTTGTAAGCACTTAGTGAGTTCATACTTCTTTTTTTTAGATTTTTTTTTTTTTTTTAATTTGAAAGACAGAGATCACAAGTAGGCAGAGGCAGACAGAGAGAGAGGAGGAAGTAGGCTCCCTGCTGAGCAGAGAGCCCGATGCGATGCGGGGCTCGATCCCAGGACCCTGGGATCATGACCTGAGCCGAAGGCAGAGGCTTTAACCCACTGAGCCACCCAGGCGCCCCATGAGTTCATACTTCTAAAAGTACTTTGGAAAGTGCCTAGCACTTAGCTAGCAACCATTAGAGATAAGCTCTTATTAAACTTGGAAGCAAATTTTCTCACTTTCTGCTTAGTCTTTCTAGATTGTTGCTATGAACAGTTTCTGAGTCTTATTTCTGTCAATTGTTTGAACTTTTGAATATTGAAGGAAAATGATTACAAACTGACAGATTTCTAGCAATTAAATTCTGAATCATTCATGGAGAAAATGTAGAAGCTTCCCAGTTTCCATATATATGGAAACTAAAACTTGCCTTTCAGTTCAGACACATTCAAGTTTGTTAGCAAAAAGTTGAGGGTCAGGTGGAACTAGGCTCCACATTCTTTACAATTTTAAATCTATTTCACTAATCTTCATTCTGAGTAGTCAGTAGCAAATCAATAATTTACTCTGAACAGGAATAAGTAAATGACTACTCTTTTGATGCATAGTATGAAGGTCAAGAATGTATCGTAACAATTTCTACATCAAAAGTTATGTGAAAGAAAGCTACCAAGCAGAGTTTGATTATAATTAAGTATAATAATGATAATTCCAGCTGCAACATTTGACCCTTACAGTGCAGTGAGAAGAAGGTAGCACCTCTGGAAGCAGAAAATCATCTTACTCTTCCGTCTGAGATTTGTAGATTAAGGCTGTTCATCACCACTCTTGAATTATAATGATCTGAATTTCACTTAAATTCATCCCTTAGTTTAGAAATCATTATGCTGATGTAAAGGCCACGGAGAAATGCTTTAACACTGTACTTATCTTCCTCAAAAATAGTTTTATAATCCACATTTTTTTTAAAGATTTTATTTATTTATTTGACAGAGAGAGATCACAAGTAGGCAGAGAGGCAGGCAGAGAGAGAGGAGGAAGCAGGCTCCCCGCTGAGAGAGAACCAGATGCGGGGCTTGATCCCAGGACCCTGGGATCATCACCTGAGCCGAAGGCAGAGGCTTTAACCCACTGAGCCACCCAGGCGTCCCGACAATCCACATTTTTCAACCCATTTCATTTGCGGTGGGGAGCTGGTAGAAGAGGACTAGATGTAGTTCTGGGGATTTGTATGTCCAGGCCCTGTCAGACCCACGGAGCTTTTGTAACTTGGCCATATGCCTGGGCAGGCTCTAAATATAGCTCTCACTATCCTGTGCTACTTGGAGTTCTTGTGTTCTGGGAATGGCCCGTGGTTGGACAAACTTCCTGGGCTCAGTTAAAGATATGGGAAATATGCCACGTTATGGTCTGAGCGCCTAAAGTCAGCTGGACAAGATCCCAGTCACCTTTACTTCTGGGAGGAAACTCTTGTGCAATTGTAAGCGAGGAAATCCAAATTCATGATATTCTTGAGGGGCTAGTGGAAGTGTGGATTCTTTGGTGAATGGGTGGAAACGTATAGAGCTTTGCAGTAAAAACTAGTTGGACATTCTCAGGAGATATTTGTTATTTCCTGTATTTATTTATCTATCTAAGGAATTCGAGTTCTCCAAGTCATGATTTAGCATGCATAGTGAGTGCATAGTTGGGTTTATTAAATGATGGATATATTATAGATATTTCAAGGTTATTACTATCATTGTTGACTGATTTGGCAAAATAGATTCTTTAATTGTTGATTTAAGAATTAAAATTGTATCACATCTTTGAAAATTTTTTGTCCTTCCTTGCTATAAAAATAATTGAGGGAAGTCTTATCCTATTCAGTTAATTTGTATTTCCACAGCTCTGACTGGTTTCAGTACCAATCACTGGACTTTAGTAGCAAAAATCATGTATTTGATGTCTTAGATGAGAAATGAACAGATAAGTAATTTTCTTTTATAACTTAATCACATAATTCAGCTTGCTTCAAATTGTTTGTTAACAAAGTATGACAATTTATGTATTAAAGATAAAAATTTATAATAAGAAACTGCCCACATACTTTACTTGAAGGGTAATTACCCTTCATATACTCCATAATTCACCCGCTTTGATGAAGGTGACAGTGAGTTATGATGGTCTTTACCTTGTCAGAAAGACTTAATAACTTCATCATGCCACCAGTGTCTTAAAATTATGGATTGTATGCAAGGCATAATAACTCTCTTTATTTTTGATAGAAACTACATTTCTCTTCTCAAGTGGTCAGTAATTCACAGGAATTAAAAAATGGCTTTGTATCTCTAAATTATATTTCCACTCACAATAGTGATGAAATGCCTTATATTTTCTTATATTATATATATATATATTTCTTATATTTCTATATTTATATTATATATTTCTTATATTTCTTATATTTTCATAGTTTTAAAAACTACTCACATAACAATGTGAGTAGAATCCTTGCCTATTAATTTTTTAAAGTATACTGGAATCCTTTTGTAACACCACTGAATAACAGATAGTAATATTTGTATTATGGACCAGCTGTGTTACATCTGGTTTTTATGGTGGTATGAAATGAAATACTGTGTTGAGGGAGAGTCACAATTTGATCTGAAACATACTATTTTGTTCTTACTCCGTTTGGCTGGAATTCTTCCCATTAAGTAACTATTAGTTTCTTAATAGTAAAAATTTTTTTTAATAGAAAAAAAATAGAAAAAAAATAGAAAAAAAATTTTTCTTAATAGAAAAAATTCAATTTTGCTGTTATTAAAATACGTATGTGTTAGGGGTACCTGCGTGCTCAGTCGCTTTGGGTTTGCCTTCAACTCGGGTCATGATCCCAGGGTCCTGGGATAAACTCTCCCATTGGGCTCCCTGCTTTGAACGGAGTCTGCGTCTCCCTCTACCTCTGCCTTTCCCCACTGCGCTCCTGCTTTCTCTCTCTTACGTGCACACTCTCTCTCTCAAATAAATAAAGTCTTTTTAAAAAAATTATGTTCACGTAGCCAACATATAGAACATCAGTAGTTTTTCAAATAAGTAAAATCTTTTAAAAAATATGTATGTGTTATTTGGAAGTGGGAGATAAGAATGTATTAATAGTTGGAGGGGAACATATCAGCTACAGGAACAGAATGGCTTGGTGCTTAAGTACATGGATAGTTGACACTGAAAGGCAGAGGATGCAAGGTGATGGGAAGTAGGAAGGGTCTTTATGGATGATATCACCAAAGCATGATGCATTTTGCTGGAGAAAAGTTGGCTAACACTGGTATTAACAGGAGATTTACCTTTAAGTCCTAAGTATGAAAAGTACTTTTATTTTTAATCTGGGTTTTTAAGGTATACCATGAAAGAGAATAAAAATGAATAAAATAGCTATTTTGCAGTTTAAAATTTGGCATAGAGGGCCATCTGGGTGGTTCAGTCAGCTAAGTGTCTGACTGTCTCAGCTCAGGTCTTGATCTCAGGGAGATCAGGGCGATCAGGCCCAGTGTGGAGCCTACTAAAAAAAAAAAAAATCAGTCTAGAGACTGAATTTGATGATACTGATTTTTTTTTTTAAGTCAAAAGATAGGGGCCCATGGGTGGCTCAGTTGGTTAAGCCTCCCTCTCTTGGTTTCGGCTCAGGTCATGATCTCAGGGTCCTGGGATCCAGCCCTGCCTCAGGCTCCCTGCTTAGTGTGGAATCTCTGTGAAATTCTGCAATTCTGCCCCCTCCCTCTCCCTCACCTTTTGCTGACCACCCCCCCGCCCCCGTTCTCTCTCCCTAAAATAAATAAATCTTTAGAAAAAAATCAAAAGGTAGGTTATTGCAAGCTGGAATTTTTGAAAGTGAAACTCATCTAGCAATTCCACTTCTGTGTATATTCTCAAAGGATTTGAAATCAGGGACTTGAATAGATATTTGTACACCAGCATGCATAACAACATTATTCGCAATAGCCAAAAGGTGGAAATAACCCAAATGTCCATTGATGGATAACTGGAGAAAGTGAGATGTATACGTGCAATGCATATTACTCAGTGTAATAAAAGAAATGAAATTCTGACGTATGCTGCAGCCTGGATTAAGACGTTTTGCTAACTGAAAGTAGCCAGACATAAGAGGACAACTATTGTATGATTTCACTTACATGAGGTACTTAGGTGGTAAAATTCATAGAAACAGAAAATAGAATAGTAGTTGCCAAGAGCTGGGTGGGATGGGGGCAGAGAATGGGGAATAATTGTTTAATGGTACAGAATTTTGGTTTGAGAAGATTAAAAAGTTCTGGAGATGGATCGTGGTGGTGGTAGCACAATAATGTGAATGTATTTAACACAACTGAACTGTATATCTAAAAATGATGAAAAGGTAAATTTTTATGTTATGCATATTTTACAATAACAAAAGCAAAACTTACTAGAATGGTATTATAAAGTAATAAAATGGTTTCAGTTAGAGAATAACAAGAATTGCATAAGGGTTAGCTAATTCATACTCATAAATATTCAGTAGTCATTACTAGACTAAATTTGGGGGAATAAATTCCTTGTCTCATATATGATCAAGGGAATGATTTGACCATACTTAAAAATATTTTCTTTCAGTACGTGGCAAGATTCCTGGAACATGGAAGTTGCTCAGTAAATATTTGTTGATTGATATCTGTTTATTCAGGAAATTGTAGTCAGATCTTTTGTGCGGAATAATCAACTTAACTGGAACTTGTTAAGCCTACTTATAAGCTCAGTAAACAGATAGAAAAATATAACCTTTAAAATATAAACAATAAAAAAATGGAGTACCCATTATACTAGGTTATGGGAATTAATGTATCTCAGTGAATATGCCATGAATTTTTGTTGTTGATATTAAAAACAGTATTAGTAGTATCTTGAGAAATGCATAGTTCTTTGCCTGCAAGACTGCCTCTGGGATCAATAGTCTTATTATCTTCATTTTATTGATGTTCGAAGATCGTTGTGGGTCTCGAGGCCATTTTGGTGCTTTCTTCACTATGACAATAACTTCATTTAAGCCTGTGGTTCTTATGATTTGACTGTTTTCCTGGGAAGAAATCTAAGTGGTAGTGCAGAGCACCTATCTAACTTGTGTGGTATTAGGTTACATAACACTGCGTCATATGGCTGCTTTTGTCAGATAGTGATAACACTCTTTTCCTGTCTGTAGGCAAAGAGTCGATTTAGTCTTTTGTAGGAATGTTATTTTCATTGTCCTAATAAGCACTATGATTCTAGTTATCAGACACTATCACCTACATGGGAGCTTACTGTTTTATTTTTCTGAGTAATTACATTCCCCGCTATATTGTTCCTTGAATTATACCAACTCATTATGGGACATTGGCAAATCCAAAAAAAAAAAAAAAAGCACAAAGGTGACGATATTTTAAAAATTACCCATATTTTACCACTCAAAGATAAGCAGTGATAGTGTTTGTTTGCATGTACGCACACACACGAACAAACAGATACAAAGCTGGGACACGTAAAATTGGGATTGTAATGGTCACTCAGTTTTATAACCTGCAAGGTTTTCCCACCTCATGAGCATTAGATAGTGAACACTTTCTTATGTCACTAACTATTCTTTTACAGCTGCTTTCTTTCTAAGTAGCCCCATTGCCTTTTATTTCATGTCTGTACCAATTCTCTATTACTGGGCTTAGAAGATTCTTTTTTTTGTTGTTATATATGGCACTATGATGGAAATATTTGGATTAATCTTTTGCCTATTTCTCTTTATTTCCTTAAAATAAATTCCTAGAGGTAAAATTAAATAAGGGAGTATGAACATTTTAAAAGGTGTTTGAACCAAATGCCCAATTGTCTTTCAGAAAGATTGTGCTGGTTTTTACTTCTGTGGCACTCTGTATCAGAACAACCATTGCCCATCCTGGACTTAGTTTTGTGGGTTTTTTTAACTGCCATTTCGAGAAATGAAAAATCATAGTCATTTATTTTAATTTTCACTGGTGACTTGAGCATTTTTTATATTATTTGAGCATATATTTTTCTCTATATTGTGGTTAATCCTATGTGTTCGTCTTTTCTATTTCCATGACTTATTTATCTATTAAAGATATTATTCACCCAGTTCTATGTTATTTATTTTGTAACTACCTTTTCTCCAGTGGATTTTTCTGTTTACAACATTTTGCCAAGTGTTACCAAGGAAAAAAATAAAATAAAAAACAAACCGAAAAATCCCTTTAGATAGATTACTTAACTTTGAGTTTTGTTTCTGAATGCAAAATAGAAATTGTAAATTCTCTTTCTTCAACCCCAGATGAGAAAAACTTTCCCTGTCAATTAGTTGTAGAACTGTCAGGGTCTTAGGGTAATAACCAGGTAACTTCAGATAGTTTGTGAAGGGCTTTGTCTCTGATAAGGGGTTTTATCTAGGTGCTGGGAGTTTCTTGAAGGAATGTGGAGCTATAGTGAACATTTCCATTTGGGTATGCTCCATTACACCAAGTACTGCTGAAATAAAACAGCAGTTGGCATTTTTGCTGGTTAATATGCAAACATTGAGAGAAAGTGTACCCATATTAATAAGGAAGATAGTAATTAGACTATTGCATAGAATCGTGTTTCTTCCAACAGTGTTTAAGCAAAGCTCTCTTTTTTCCATGAAGGAGACTAGAGCTACTTATTGTTTTGGGGGGGGGGGTTAGAATTTATATTTAAACATGATCTATATGGAATTTAGGAAATTCACTTCAGATATGTGAAAGTTAACACTGATGTGTGTGTATATGTGGGTTTGTGTGTATGTCAGAGGGGATGGAGAGGACAAAAGTAATCCCCAAATCATAACACTGATAAAAATATTAAAGATAAATCAGATCTTTATTGTCATAAATTGCTCTCCAATCCAATAGTGATAAAGTGAATGTGAAAGGGTATAAGATTACTTTCAAAACAAACATTGACCAAGTTCCAGGAAATGAATGTGTTTGCATGAAACACATTTGGCAATTGCGTAAGGCTTCTTCTTTATCTGTTTATCAAACAGTTGACTGTTAAAGTCTGGTTGTGTTGGAGCACTTGGTGTGCACTCTCTGGGCTTTCAAAAATGTGATACAGGAGCACCTACTTCCGACTGACTGGCATTATGAGGAGTTGGAATGAGGGCAGTGTGCTAACATAATTTGATGGCAAATTTTGTTTTTGTAATTGAAATCTCCTACATTTTTTTCCCTCAGATTTTTATTTAAATTCTAGTTAGTGAGCATGTAGTGAAATATTGGTTTCAGGAAGAAAATTTAGTGATTCATCACTCACAGATAACACTCAGTGCTCAACACAAGGGCCCTTCTTAATACCTATGACTCATTTAGCCTATCTCCTGCCCATCTCCCCTCCAGCAGCCCTCAGTCTGTTCTCTACACCTGAGACTCAGTTTGCTTCCCTCCCTTTTTCCCCTCTCCTTCTATGTTCATCTCCTTTGTTTCTTAAATTCCACATGAGTGAAATGATATGGTATTTATCTTTCTCTGACTTATTTCACTTAGCATAGTACATTCTAGCTCCAACCATGTCATTGCAAATGGCAAGATTTCATTCTTTTTGATAGTTAAGTAAAACTCCATTGTGTGTATACGTGTGTGTGTGTATAATATATATATATATAATATATATATATAAAATATCTTCTTTATTCATCAGTTGATGGACATTTGGTTTTTTTCCATAATTTCGCTAGTGTTGATATGCTGCTATAAACATCGGGGTGCATGTGCCTCTTCAAATCAGTATTTTTTTTTTTTTTCAAATCAGTATTTTTATATCCTTTGAGTAAATACCTAATAATGCAATTTCTGGGACATAATGTAGTTCTATTTTTAACTTTTTGAGGAATCTCCATACTGTTTTCCAGAGTGGCTGCACCAGTTTGTATTCCCACCAACAGGGTAAGAGGGTTCCTCTTTCTCTACATCCGCGCCAACATTGTTGTTCACTGTGTTGTTAATTTTAGCTATTCTGAAAAGTGTGAGGTGGTATCTCATCATGGTTTTTATTTATTTCCCTTATGATGGATGATGTGGAGCATCTTTTCATGTGTCTGTTGGCCATCTAGAGATCTTCAGAAAAATGTCTATTATTCATGTCTTCTGTCCACTTCTTTTTTTTTTTTT